>CM067079.1:15103218-15173218 GCA_033980235.1 Diadema setosum
ACGTGTGACAAAGAAGTCACCAGCATGCTTGTCTGCTACCAACCTCGTTTGCTAAGAAAGCTAAGAATGAAAATGTTTCTCACAAACCAAGCTAACACCGACAATCTGAGCCACGACTTATCTTTGGATTCATAGTCAAGTTAACACATATAAACTTCATACTCGGCTTTGCAATGAATGGGGAAGGGTAAGGATTACTTGTTCTGCCCTACCCTGCGAATAGGGAACGATGGGACTTAACCTGTATGTACACAATACTCTGTATACCTGGTCCAGAAGTGAAAAGATACTGCACATGTACTTGGTAGTACATGGCAGTACATGGAAGAGGTATGGGTGCAGTGATATGCAACATGATGCTGCTATGTGGCATAAAGAAGAGGAAAAATATACCTCAGTACTAGTTGTTACACACACACACACACACACACACACACACACACACACACACACACACATATATATATATATATATATATATATATATATATATATATAACATCATTTTAAAATTTGTAAAAAGAAAATGAGAATTTTGCAGTACGTCCAAAGCCAATTAGCATAATTTGTGAAATGAAACGGATCGCTGAGCATTTCATGTTTTGTTTTGTTTTTTCTTAATGTGAGTGATAAATTGTGAGAAGAACTTTTTAGGGTGATTTAAAACTTTGATCAGAAAAAAAAAAAAGATTGGGTTCCAAAAGATAATGAGATTTGAATCATAAATGAAATTCAAAATACTTGTCAAGCTAACTTAACTGTTTTTGTGACCCTTACATGGGATGGCTGATAAAGAATAAGTGTGTACAGAATAACAAACTAACACGTAACATCATTGCGTTTTGGGGTATATTCTTACATCTTTTCAAAAAGCGGTGTTGTTACCCGTGTTCGTTGCACGTAAGTGCTCTAAAGTGATAAACACCATGCATTTAAAAACAACCAACATTCTAAGGGCGGCATTGTGTACATTCTGAGACAAAATTTGATAGGTTCAGGAGTGACTGTAATATTTCCTTGGATTCTACTATATTCCTTTGCAAATACTACTATCTAAAACACGCATTTAGTAACAGAAAAACTACACAAACTACGCTGTTGATCAAATCCAGCTGAGAAAATCCCCGATCCACCGTTGGCAGTTAAGGTGTCGATCACCCGTGTTTCCAAGGCGGAATACATCCGTTGTTTACCTACGAATAAAAATAAACGAGAAAGCACATCCTCTTTATCAATCAAAAGTTTTCATAACTCATGCACAATCAATATTAATGTTTTATACGAAAAAAAAAAAAGATTCCCAGGTGCATAACTAACTGAACTACATAATAACATGATACAAGTGTTTGATACCTATAGTACTTCAAAATAAGTATATAAGCAATCAGAGATAATGTTGTTTTTTCTTCAAACCATTGGTATTTTGAGCCAGGGTCATCCCATGAGTCATACTGTTCACGAGCTCAACATTAAAAAAAAAAGGGGGGGGGGCCATGAGTCATACAGCTCATGAGCTCGATACTACGCAAAAAAAAAAAAGGCCCATGAGTCTAACACTAGACAAGCAATGCCCAAAAATCCGACACTTAGTAAAACAAGAAATAAAAATAAATGAATAAATAAATAGATAGATTAGGAAAATTGGTCCATTACATCACGGGCCTTCGAAGGTATGCAGTGCTATCTCGTGGGCTTTTACTGCTTAGTGTCAGACTCGTGGACCTTGTTTGCCTAGCGTTGGGCTCATTTGCCCAGTGTCGATGCGGTGTACTGTATAGCTCGTAGGCAAATTTCAGTTGATGTCGAGCTCGTGGGTCTTGGTCACTAACTTATATGGCCCAAATTCACGAAGGTGGTACAAATGAAACCATGGTTTAAACCATCGACAAAAACCATGGAGTGCCAAGTGTCGCATGGAATATTTCGTTACGAAATTGGTCACTTCGTCGACAAATGATCGTCTCGTTAACGAAATTTTCATTTCGTGGACGAAATGTTCATTTAGTTACAAAATGTTGTCATTTCGTTACAAAATAATCATTTCATCGACAAAATGGCTGATTTCGTAACGAAATATCCCATGCGACACTTGGCTCTCCATAGTTTTTGTCTGTGGTTTAAACATTGGTTAAGTTTGTACCACCTTCGTGAATTCAGGCCATAGTGTCTAGCACTTGGGTTCATTCAAGCTGAACCTTTCTACAAGCTCCTAACTCCATATCCAACCATATCGACCCCTTCACTGGTGGTCCCCGGAATTTGCTGAAATTCAGCAGAGATAATACTCATGTAGTGGCAATCGATGTACAAATATAAGATCTTTGTACACACATACCGACATACACTCATAACACACACACACACACACACACACACACAAATAAGCGCATAAGCATTTGGATGTCATAGTGAAGACACGTTTGAAAAAGAAAGCGACAACAGCTTACCCAGTGGTTAAACTTTTTGTTGTCTGCTACTTCTTGTGCCCTCTGCTCGCGTTGGACCCACTCTGGCCATACTGCCCTCCATAACCTCCAGTCGAGTAGGATCCGCTGCTCCCTCCTTTCGAGTAGGATCCGCTGCTCCCTCCACTAGATCTGCTCTGGCTATATGAGATGTTTCCTGATATAAGCAAAATTAAATGGGTTCATTTAATGACAATCAATCCTCAGGAAATATTTGCTAGAGGAGCGAATTTACACTCCATCGTGTAAACAACTATATAAAAGACAATACAGGAAACGGCAAGCATGATATTCAACAGTATACGTAGACGTTATTTTGAAGGTCACAAAAACAAAAAGCAAACGCAGGTATAAAGCGTTGACGTGGCTTTACTCATCATAATTTGAGATGAGATCATTCATCTTCATTGTTACTGGAAGAAAAAAGATCCTCTTTAATAGGTGTCATTTAGTATATGATGTCAACCTAAAAAAAAAATAATAATAATCATAGACAGAACAAACACACCATAACGGATAAAGAAAGTAATATCATAGAACACGGGAAAACCTATAGGCTACGGGAGAAACTTACGATCGCTGAGTTCTGTCCTGTAATTTGGCGGTGAATACTCATTGTTGACTGTTCTTTTCTCTATCGTTTCTTTCTTTCCACTCATGTTGGCAATCAAAAGGCTACACTTTGATGAGATACAAAACTGAGGCAAACTGTCCTTTGCAGCAAGCCGATAGAACTTTAACCGTATTTACTACTTAGGGTTCCTCATAACTACCTTATATACTTTCTTTTTGGGCAAATAAGATTATAATTTATTCGGTGGTTGGGAGGGGGAGGAGTTGCTCGAGTTTGTTTAGAATAGTCATGGAACAATGATATGTTGTCGACATGACATTTCTAAACACTTATTGTGGTGTTCGTTTTCACATATCTGAAAGATGAATAAGAATTGCATTTAACTCCAAAAAAAATGTGTACATCCTATGGCCATACATGTTCAATGGATCAGATTTTTGTTTTGTTTTTTGTTTTGGGTTTTTTGTTTTTGTTTTTTTTTGGTGTGAGGAAAGTACATCATTTTGGTAAATGGACTATTCTGCTCTGTTACACATTGCGCCTACTATATGCAAAACATCGGGGCGGAATGCGTTATCGTAAGCACACTCCCCTTTGTGGGAGTTTCTATTTACTCGACGTTTTTGCACATGATAAACACGTAGACTGTGGGTATAATGTTGGCACGGACACAGAACAGCAATTTGCTACAAGTAGGGGACTGTCTGTATTGTTCACAATTGGGAAAATGTTATAGCTTGAGTTTTAAATCTATTAACAAATGTTGCCACTTTACCACTGGTCCCTGATACCTTTGCGTAATTTCTAGAATGTTATTGAAAACATAAGCGATACTACTTGTGATAATCGAGATCAATGATGAAATGTACGTATAGTGGCATGGAACATTCTAGCGACATGCAATTTCGCATCGACCAGAGTTAGGTCGACGAACGACGCAAACAAATTATGTATTGTTGTCGTATGAGGGCGACACTGCAAGTTAACTTCTGACCGCATTTATTTGATAATGCAGTCCCAAAACTTTAAAGCGTAAATTGGGTTAAACGGGCAGTCAATAAGTTTTAGGATTATCACATTGATTTGCCATGTTACATCTATAGACGGAAGAAAAAAAAAAGCCAAAGAACTGAGGATTTACCAGGCCGCGGTAAATGAAAAAAAAAAAATCATTGTTCCCTTCATGAGAATTAAGCTATGACCACATTTACATATTTAATGTACATTTATTTGCTGCGTGGTAAACAAGGAAATGCTTTAGTCCATATACCGTGCACCACAAAACGAACATAAAGTCGCACACACTGATTTTGCGTGAGGACTGAAAATAAGTGAAATGGGTCAACCTAGCCGATCTTGACTTTTTCATATTTTCTGAAAGAGCAGGTCTTCTTTTACTTTATGCTAAAATTTGGTATCATAAAACGGGCGGGAAAGTGTGTTTTTTAGCAGTTTATCTCGAACATTTTTGGTAGAATAGTGTGATAGGTGTGTCTTTAGAGTCCCTTTTTTATTTCTGAAAAAGCTTGTACACACTCTTCTTTTTCAACTCTAATAACTTTTGAAAGGATAGTGCTACTACTTTGAAAGTTGGCATCAATTATGTACAGAATGTGTTAATGAGGCATGTTTAATTTCAGTTTAATCTGATAATCCCTTCATTGTTGTTACTCTGGTTGTTTACTTCCTGTTTTTTGTCCCATTCATCGCACAGCCAGCACGGTTTGGTAAAGATTTAGCGCTTGAATAGACACTGTACTTCAGAGCCTCTTTTCTCAGTTCACACTTTTCCTGAGTTTGTGCTTTCTTTCCAAAATTTAGATATTACGAGAAGCCATTTGATTTGAGTTATACATCATTTTAAAGCTTAAAGTCTGCTCTTTCAGAATATGGTCTTAACTAAAAATTCGTGTCTGGCGACTTTTTGTTTGTTTTGTGGTGCAGGGTCACATATATAACTCAAATTATTTCGATTTCAAAATCCCTAAAACCTCTAATGCGGTAGCATGAGCAGTTGACTGTGCCTCAGTTATTTCTGTCATGTAGTACTTGGTCTGCAATCAAATTGAATTATTTGTGTATCTACCGAAACACACCAAAAGTTGGTATAGCCCCCCCCCCCCCCCCCCCCCCCAACACTCCTGATGCATGTTATGTAGACAGCGCGTTCTTATGTTTGCTCGAGGGAAGCCGACGCTGGCAAAGACATGACGTAGATGGGGCTATTTCAGTTATTGCAGTAAGGTAGTAAAAATTGTCGAGCCATGTTCTTTCGGGGCAAAGACCGCATTGGGGATTTTCTTTCAGATAATGCATGGATTTTTTTTTTCGACAATTGCAGATATTATCGACAGTGTGATAGACTTTATCACTTGCGAAACTTCGGTAAGCGCTACACCTAAAGGGTCTCTTGCAGGGCCGGTAGAACATTTTAGCGATAATACATAGGAATAGGATCTAACCACTTTGGGCCCCCTCCCACTTTCTTTTTATTAAACCCTGTAAGTGGCGCACCAGAAAAATAAAAAAATTAAGACGTATCTAAGCTTCTTCTTTTTTTTTTTTTAGTACCAGAAGGCATAGAGGTGTGCATAATTGGCTTGTTTGTTTGTTTGTTTATTTGTTTGTTTGTTTGTTTGTTTGTTTGTTTGTTTTTGCTTGTCAGCTGGAGAAGCCCGGAAGTGGCACCAAAAATATAAACTGCCCCCAAACACACACATACACACACACACACACACACACACACACACACACGCACACTTTTAAAAGCGTGATGGCATCCGCCATGTCTTGTTATTTTGTTTGTTTGTTTGTTTGTTTGTTTGTTTGTTTGTTCGTTTGTATGTATGTTTGGTTGGTTGGTTGGTTAGTTGTTTTGTCTTTTCTGAGATATTTCAGAAAGGTTGGATTACTGAGGTCTTTGCTTAATTGTGACACTGTTTATTGGGAAATAGAGGTGTTAGCATTATCAGCTTCAGAGACTGTCAGATGTCAACCTTTGTCTACGTAGCTACTGTTCTGAACATAACCCCCCAAAAGTGTTTCCATTATGTTTAAAGTTTTCTTCCTGTTTGTTTTACACCGATCAGGAGATTCGCTTAGAATTTAACTTGTTATAGGGACGAGATTATAATAGACTAGCAGTCAGTTCCATTTAATATATTATTGATTTGTCGGTGTACGTCACACTGTAAATATGTCGTCAACAAAAAGTTACGTAAGCAATGGATGATCTAATTCGATACATATCTTTTCATGGGCATCAACCAAATAAGCCAGTTCGGGGTTCCATTTTGAGCATGAGTAGAAAGAGGTCATCAGTACCGGCAGAGCATGTTGGTTTTTTATTCACTGAGATAAGCATCTGTGATGTAATGAATATTCAAGTGATTATTATGAGTGATGCTTGCCAGCACATCCACCTGACACCAAAAGCCGTATCTGACAACATCAATAGAAAAAGATTGTTAATACATTCAATGCAAAACAATAAAATGGATGCTTTTCAAAGTGCTAATTGATCATTCCGGTCACCTGGTCTACGCAAGTTCATTCTTTGTTTGAACATGACTGATGAATTCCATAAATTGTTACGTCGGGTAAGCTGAAATACCTTCTCTCGCTTGAAAACTCGTGGAGTGCCTAATCAACTGAGAAAGAAGAGAGGTCATTTGTACCGATGTGCCCATGATCTAACCCCGAACTGGCTTATTCTTAACCCTCAGGCATTGAATGAAGGTTTACCACCCTGTCGAGGAGTAACGTTCGATTTTTATTTTGATGTTGTCTTTGACGTTGTGTTCGAGGTAAGAGACCTGAACAGCTCTCATTTCATTTCATTTCTTTTCATTTCATTTCATTTCATTTCATTTCATTTCATTTCATTTCATTTCATTTCATTTCATTTCATTTCATTTCATTTCATTTCATTTCATTTCATTTAATCTTTCATCTTTCTCTTTTCTCCCCATTGCATTGTTATGAATATGGAAGTTTTAATTGCGCACATCAATGATACCATGAAAGAATTGGGGTGCTGCATATAAAGGGAATTCCAAAACAGATTGAAATAATCTCCGATGTTAAAAAAAAAAAATAGATTTGAAAACAAAATCAATGCATGACTTATTTACGTCTATGTTCATTATTGATGTATTTTTAGACAGTGAATAGTAAAGAAATTGGACCTGAGGCTACTTAAGTAATTTTCAAGAATGAGCACAAGAGAGAACAAAGATACATTAAATTTTATCTCATAAATAAAAAAGAACCAAACAAACAAACAAACGAAGAACTGTAAATCCCCACTAGAAGGGAGGAGAAATGGGTGGACAGGTCCCTGCAGCGATGATATAGTTTGGGACACGCAAAAAATCTTGGATTTGTGTTTTTCACAATGGATGTCTTTTTTCATACGTTCAAACCAATGGTTTATACATATATATATAAATATATATATATATATATATATATATATATATATATATATATATATATATATATATATATAGTTGAGACAATGTAGATAACAGAAGATGTCGCATGAAACCGGCAGAGTTGTGAAGCTTTCGACCGTGGTCTTCCTCAGCTTTAATATCTGTTTGTGAAACGAATTATATGTTTTTGAGAATAGCAATTCTGGAGTCATAAACACAATTTATCAAATATAAGTTGAGCATGAGTTAATAGTTACATGGCATACTTGGCAATATTTTTTGGCACTTTGCAACACATTCAACAGTGTGTAACTGTAAATAAGTATATAGTGAGTATATGTAGCATACAAACATATCATACAATAAAAATTATCAAACATATATCGTAAATAAACTAAATAAAATAATTACCTGCTAAGCAGATGTTTGAGTTGCCTGGATGTCTTGTGGCTGTCTAGTGGCGGGATGTGAGTGATCATGTGATGTTGGGGGAAGGTTTGTGTGCGGTGGTGCATGTCGGGCAGGAGTGGGGTAGTATAAAGAATTAGGTTCAGGGTTACAAGTGTGTCAGTCGTGTCAGTGCAGACAAGGATTGTTAACAATTACGATACAATGAACATTCTCGTGGTCATTAACCCATATAGCTGATTTACCAACAATCAAAATGGCAGGCATGGAACCCGGGTACAGATAAGGAGATAAGGCAGATAAGGCACCACCGCACACAAACCTTCCCCCAACATCACATGATCACTCACATCCCGCCACTAGACAGCCACAAGACATCCAGGCAACTCAAACATCTGCTTAGCAGGTAATTATTTTATTTAGTTTATTTACGATATATGTTTGATAATTTTTATTGTATGATATGTTTGTATGCTACATATACTCACTATATACTTATTTACAGTTACACACTGTTGAATGTGTTGCAAAGTGCCAAAAAATATTGCCAAGTATGCCATGTAACTATTAACTCATGCTCAACTTATATTTGATATATTGTGTTTATGACTCCAGAATTGCTATTCTCAAAAACATATAATTCGTTTCACAAACAGATATTAAAGCTGAGGAAGACCACGGTCGAAAGCTTCACAACTCTGCCGGTTTCATGCGACATCTTCTGTTATCTACATTGTCTCAACTATAATTTCATTTAAGATGACAGAGGCGTACGGTAGGAATATCAGCATCATCACACTATATATATATATATATATATATATATATATATATATATATATATATATATATTTATTTATTTATTTATTTATTTATGATACATATATAAAGTATATGACCATGCACATCACAAAAAGTCGCATCCCTTGATTTTATGTGAGGACAACTAGGTCAATATTGGGTTTTTCATATTTTCAGAAAGAGCGACCCTTCTTCTACATTATTCTTAAAGGTCCAGTTTACCTTTGGGAGCAGTGATTTCAAAAATGTTCAAGATACCACATTTGATGCATATGTGTAGGTCTGTTGTATCATAAAACATCCTACCATATGAAATATTTGCAATAAAACCTAAAATATAAGGAGATATCAGGGTTTTTCTGAGTAAACCGTAACTGTATACGGTTTAGTCTGGAAACATTTTTATTATAACTATTGTTCACATTTTGTGTATTTAACAACACTTAACATCGATTATACGGATTCAAATTTTGACAGTGGTTGTTTCTCTCCCTAACTCACATTTTAGAACTATTTTAAAGCACTAATGCTTTCACCTGCAAATGGTAAATTATGCCTTTAAGTTTAGGATCATAAAATGAATGGGAAATTGAATTTTTAGTAGTTTTTCTACGACCCTTCTTTTGTAGAGTTGTGGGATAAGGTATGTCTTAGAGGATCCTTTTCATTTCTTGATAACCTTTTGCACACTCTTGACGTTCAAGTCTAGTAATTTTTGAAGGAATAATGCTATTGCTTTCAAAGTTGGTTTTAATCATGGACAGAATGTGTTAATAGAGCATATTTAATTTAAGCCTAATCTGATAATCTCTTCACTGTTGTTGCTCCGGTGGTTTACGCCCTGATTTTGTCCCACGTTTGGTGAAGATTAAGCGCTTTAGTAGACCTTGCACTTCAGAACCTCTTTTCTCGGTTCACTCTTTCCCCGAGTGTGTGCTTTCTTTCCAATATTCAAATAGGCTTAATAGGAGAGTCCACTTCAATTGAGTAATACATCATTTTAAAGCTTAGAGTCTGCTCTTTCAGAATCTGTCCATAATCAAATATCTGTGTCTGGCGGCTTTTTGTTGGTTTTGTGATGCAGGGTCATATATATATATATATATTATGTATATATATATATATATATATATATATATATATATATACATATAAGATTTTTTTTAAAAAGCTTTTTTTCTGCACTCAAACTTTCAAGGAACCTGCTCTTTCTCAAGTCAAAGAATGTCTTAAAAGTCTTGAGACATATACACGTATATATATATGTAGTGTATATAGTGTGTGTGTATATATGTAATATATACATATAAATACATATATATCTATGCAGTGTATAGTGTGTGTGTATATATATATATATGCATATATATATATATATATGTATATATATATATATATATATATATATATATATATATATATATATTATATATAGAGAGAGAGAGAGATATTTCAACATCTTTAAAAGCATCTATGAATAATTTGAATGATTCTGCTGGGCATTGCCTATAAGTATATTCAAGATTATTTCACGTACAGCGTACAAACATTACACAAGCAAGCACATATGCACAGACCAACTTTGCTTACTTCCATCTTTTTATTCGTATTTTTGTCATGTAAGAAAAATATAGATTTTTTTTTTTTTACAGATGTCACTTAACAACATTTCTGTAAAACATTCAAACACTAGTACTGATGAAATGATAAGTTTACATTGAATTTAGATATTCGAGCTTAGTATGTCACTAAACATCTAAAGTATCTTAAACATTTACAGACAAAATGACTGATAACTTGATGTGATAGCAGCATTATTAAAAACACTGGGTGTTTATTCCCCTTTTTATAAGATATAAGAAGACACTGCACAAGAAACTGTATTACACAAGCCACACTTTGTCTCTGCTGTGTAAAATGATTATACTGATAAAATACAGTTAGAGCACATAATAAGGTACAGCGTACTGTATAAGCTGTTATTTTCGCGAGGGTTTAATTTTTGCAAATTTCTCCAATCACAGTTGGATCGCGAATTTAACAACACGCAAAAATGTCTCCATGCGCCCTGTTGATAGTGCATTAACGTAAACGTTGGCATCAATTCGCGAAAACAACATCTCGCGAAAATGTCTATGGCCTCGTCATTAGCGAAAATATCTGTACGCGAAAAATAACAGCGTATACAGTAATTGATCATTGCTAAAAGCTATATAGGAATAGAGTTCAAAATAAGCTTCCCAACAAATGGTACGATATTTTTTTCAATTTGTCTTCCTTTTTCTGACATGTTTGTTATATTACATATTAGTAGTTGTGATCTTACAAATTTCATTTGTTAGAGGGAAACAAATTGAAGAAAATCCACACTTCCGCTTTCACCCCCCTACTTAATACTCTCTCGCTTATATTATATATTGATCAAAATATCTATACACTGTCTTTGAATGATTCCTGATAAGTATCACATAAAAAAAGATGCAGGGATCATAGTGAATGCATTGTAATAACTACTTATGATCTAATGGAAATGTTAACAAATATTTCCGAAATGCATAAGCAAAACATTTCATAACAATGTTGCATCTTTTGATGTGCACCTAATTAGTCAATAAACTCTGATTTTACAATCCAAAGTCTTACTTTCCATGCGATTACTATATACACCATACATTTAGCGAGTCTTAATCTTTTTGCGATTTGGGACTTACTGACAATTTCGCAAGACATTAAATTCGCAACTAAGCAATACAGTGTGGAACTCAGAAATGCAGCGTGCACTTTACACTAAACATGTCGGGATCTGAGATGATATTTTTGTATATCTTTAAATTAATGAATAGCAACTGACTTGCAAAATTTGCAAAAATGAAACCTTGCCAACTATTCGGCACATGCAGTAACTGATATCAACTTACTCACGACTTATGACCTGGCACACTACTTGTTGAAGACCAATTCAGTTTGGGTACTGTTTTTTTTTTTTCCAATATCTACCTGGGGACTTCAAGTATACCTAACGAGTGATAATTTATGCACTGACATAGCAATGGACATAGCTCATTGCATAACCCATTGAAAGTGATTTTGTTCTTTGGAAGCTCCCCAGTTATGGCCCCACTAAGTTACAATGCCCTGAAGATGGATTCATCGATACTAACACTGAAGAGTTTGTGGTATTATCTTGCTCAAATTACATACAAGCTCTTCCTTTTGAGACCTAGGGAAAAGATGCCTTTGCTGTAAAAGAGATCCCTGAGCTTTTGAACACAAATTACAGGCACATGGTCTGTCAGAGAATGCTGTCTTCATGACAGATCTTGATACATGAAATATGGGGGAAGGGACATCTGAAGAACTGTGAAACAAAAAAATGGGATTTAAGATTATATCTCTCTATCAATATTCCATAATGAACTAGAGCCAAAGAAAGAAAAAAAAATGCAACAAGATGATCATACAAACATCTGGCAACTACATACCAGTATTCACTTTCCTAACTTTCATTAACAGAAACATTTGAATCTAAACTGAGAGCTTGCTTTCACAATCTCTGACAACTACAGCATTTTTGCAGGTTTGTTTTCTTTTCTTGTTGAGAGAAGTTGCAAGCTACACTGATAGTTCACAGTAGAAGTAGCAACTCCTCATTCTGAAAGAAGTACATTTCTGAAGAGTCAACAATATGTGTATTATCCAGTCAACCTTGCCCAAGTCGAATTCATCTGAAATGAAGAAATAGCTTCGACTTGGAGAAAATTTGACTTATGAGGAATTATTAAAATCAATAGAATATAAAGAAAAGAGACCTTGCAAAGACCTTCAACTTTGTGATTATTCAACTTATGTGAGGTTGACTTAAAGCAAGGTTGACTGTAATTTTTATGTAAACACATTAGAGAGATGTTGCCTTTCATGAATTCCACACTACAGTGTATATACATTGAATGTCTTCAAGTTTATACAAGTTAATATTTGCAAGTCAAAATAAAAAAGAACAATCAAAGCAAGTAAATGGTAAACACATGCATAGCTCTAAATGTAAATGTATTGTACAGTCAAAACAATAATTAGGCAATCTTATCCAAGATTATTGCAATTTTGCAGAGCTCATTTTGCAGTATTTCAGATTATTCTTAAGATTGTAACCAAGACTATATACAACCAAGGAGGCATCATAACTCCTTTTGTAACTATTGCTTATTTATGATTGAAGAAAGCACTTTGCAAAAGAATTGGCAGTAACAAGACCCAATTATCACTGGATTATTAAGGTCTTGGATGATTATGTTTTAACTATGTCATAAAAAAAAAGCTAATGTGGTGCAGACATGGTTTATCAATATTGATGATATATGTATGTATATACAGCTAGACTTGACTTAAATGGTGGCCAGGTGGTGCGGGGCCACCAGAAATAGATCCTGGGCCACCATTTTAAATAATGTATTGGTGGCCCAGACAGGGCTACCAAACAATGTTTGAGTGTGTACATTATATCATTCCATTTGTTCTTCTCATCCTTCAAAAGAGAAGAATAACTTGCAGCTTGGTGCTTGATAACTGCATGCATTTCAGCTGACTGACTTCACAAGTGTTGCCAAATTGCCACCATTCCAGCCAAACTAACTTCCAATCTGCCAAGTTATTTTATCTCTCTGCCAAATTTCACAACCATTTTTTTTCAACCTAAATATGGAAGTAGATACACCCTAATGTAAAACATACTTATACGAATATGATATGTTTATTATATTATCACCTGACACCACATTTTGGTGTCAGGTAAAGAGTAATATTCATGGCCTAATTTACCTTCAAATATGTTAGACTTGGTGGACTTAGAACAGTCCATGGTTTTTGCAGCCCTTCATCATTTTTGTCAATTTCATACAGTTGTCATCGTGGTTTATGATTGATTTAGTGTTTTATTAAAATAACTTTATTGTCACATGTTTTACTTTCTTACTCCATGGTAACAGTGTGTTGTATTTGAACCACTTTATTGTACCTGCCAATTCTCACATAATCACTATAGTGGTTTAATTCATCATTTCAACATCTAATCAAATTATTTATTTTCATGTTTTTCATTATCTTTTCTGGTCACTGAATTCATTGTCAGGCCACCCAAACATTAAATTTGATGATTTTGATGCCAAATTTGGGCCACCACATACATAATTTAATGTTGTGCCTTGTTTACAATACATATGCAGCTTCAGAGAATGCACATAAGACTGCTCTATTCATCTCTAAAATGGGCATTCCTTGAGCCCTAGATTCAGAAAGATTTCCTTTGAAAATTGCACCTTTATCTTTGAGGTTAAACAGTCAGGGTGAGGAACACACCACACAACAGCTAGACCGGCACATATTTCTGACACGTTTGGGAGCCCAGCTCGCCGACAAAGAAAGCCCCACTCCGCTGGCTGACTGCCACAAGATGAGGTTTGGTGTCATTCCCCGTGGGGATGGTGTCCAGTCTCAGGCACTCACCGATGGGGCCTGCCTTGGGTGGGGCCTTGACCAGGGCAATCTGATTGGACTGTAGCTGGGTCACTATGAAATGACCCTTGTCCTTACTAAGCCTGTAGAGACAGTGAGAACACAACAATCAGTGCAGAGAAGTCTCGGTCATTGTGAGCATCTGCACCCGCATGTTTTACTCTATGTGTATGTAACATTATTAACTTGCCTAAGGGCTGTCAAACTCTGCAGATCAAAAAACATATTGATGCACAGTAAAAAACAAAACAAACAAAACAAAAACAAAAGATAGAACAACAACATATCTTCAAGGTACAGATCACATTCTGGTATAAGAATAGAAATATTGCAAACAATAAAGTCTAATATATCAAATAAAAAAAATATAAAAAAGAACACTTTTCATTCAAAAAATATTTTCTTCACATTTTCATAAAGAAGAAACATTTAAAGCATAACAGATATCAGCTCTGCTATGTGTCGTTATTGATTTAAAATACAGAAAACATAATACCTCCAGTGTCCAGCAGAACAATGGACAGGAAGGTACCAGATTTCTGGGCCAACATTTGAGGACTTGTTTGTAATATTCTGCAGTGTTGCCCCCAGTCACCCCCCCCCCCAAAAAAAAAAAAAAAATATATATATATACATATATATATATATATATATATATAAAGAAGAAGAGCAATCGTGGACGTAGCTAGATTGCTCTTCTTCTCGCACTGAATATAAATAATGCAGGAGCTACACTGGTGCTGTAAATGGTCGAGACCCCTTCTCGCACTCTCTCTCTCTATATATATAAATATTAAAAAAAGCAGAAGAAAACCCAAATGAAAACTTGGAAGATAAAAAAAAAAGACACTTATCATCGTGGTAAAAGGTGGGCAGAAAAAAAAAATGAACCAATGATATTACGAGTATTAAACAGGTATAACATAAGGATTTCAAAGCCTCATACTTTGTATTGTTTGAGGGTCACTTGGTAGTCTCACCTGACTGAGTAGGGTTGACCATCTTTGAAACAGGAAGACCATTCCCCCAGAAGTTCCCCCGTCTTTGAGTCAAATGCCTGCAGTCGGCCGTTCATGCGGTCCGCCACCCACATACGTCCTCCTTCATCAAGCTCCACACTGTGTGGGATGCGGAACTGGCCGGGGTTTGTTCCGTTTCTGCCAACACTCCAGATCGTCATGCCACCAGAATTCCCTATCATCAGATATCACACTTTGTTATGAAAGGGTGTTCACTCTGAGCAGTCATGTCAATAAGATAGATACTATAAAACCAGTATATGAACTTGACTGCATCTGCCAAGTAGTGAATATGCATGACATATTATATTGATCATTTTTCTGTTTCAGTAAAGTTTTAGTTTACCCAGGGAGGTGTAAGAAAAGGAGAGACAACTCCTGCTCTCCTTTGAAGTCATGCGTGGCACCGCCGAGAAGTTATGCGTTCAACTATCAACTACAGGTGGAAATCAGGTGCTTTGACAAAAGAGAGCATCAATAATTGGGACTAGCGCTCTCACATCTAGAAATACTTGCCCCTACTGCATTTCGCTCTCTCTCTTTCAATGTGATGGCAACAATAAATTTGTGTACCTTGAATTGGAGCAGCGAATCAAAATGCAGTGTGAAACTGACAATTTTAACAGCAAATAGTTTAAAAGCACGCTTTAGCGGAGTACTTTCTTTGAAAGATCAAAATATCCCAGATTAAAGGATAGAAAACTAACATGCGGAAATGTGCGCATTATAGAAATATATTAGGTTTTTAAGAGGGCCTAATTTTCATTTCATTTCAATTTGCGCATTACGAAGAAACTAGAAATACATGTTTATAATGTTGAATTCTTTCCTAAACTACTCTTAAAGGGGATGGCTAGTAACCGATCAGTGGGAATCAGTGGGAATGCTGAGGGATGATTGTTCCAATCCTTGCGGGATTCATTTAAGAGTACATTATATATCTACTGTTGTGTGAAAATTATTTGCTTCAGAACGGTCTCATATTCAAGTAATGTGCAGATTAATGCCCCGTCACTGACCAGGGACGCTTACCTGGAAACATTAAACTGCACATTACTTGAATATGAGACCATTCTGAAGCAAATAATTTTCACACAAGAATAGATATATAATGTACTCTTAAATGAATCCCACAAGGATTGGAACAATCATCCCTCAGCATTCCCACTGATTCCCACTGATCAGTTAATAGCCATCCCCTTTAATCAATTCGAGTATTTCATTTAAAATTTTACGGGGAAATAAAGCTTGTATTTCAACAAAAGGTGAAATGCGTTCTTCGTCTCCGAACTTCGCCTTGCAACTAAAGCGGTGCAGAGCATGACTTCAAAGCATATAGTGGAATGCTAGACATCCCATTGTAACGCTTTGAACCCAAACATGTGTTTGCATGAATTATGAAGTGTTGTCTCTCCTTTTCTAACACCTCCCTGGTTTACCTTAGCTAACATAAATTATAGCATTCGGTCTCATTATTCAATTAGAATGTGCAGCCCTTAATCACAGAACATCATCTTCTAGGATTATCATATGTATCCACCCATCACAAAACCAACAAAAAGTCACCCACTCTGACTTTGCAAGAGGACTCAAGATAGGTATAATGTAAATGAACCTAGTCAATCTTCAGCTTTTCATATTTTCAAAAAAGAGCACTTTATCTTCTATGTAATTCTAATGTTTGGGTTTGAAAAACGAATGCAAAATTGTGCTCTTAGCAGTTTTTACAGGAACACTATTTTTCAGAATGGTGTGACCAGGTGTCATAAAGACTCCTTTTCAATTCATAAAAATCCTTTACACATACTTCACTTTAAACTCTGATAACTTTGACAAAAATAGTGCTAGTACTGTATTCACAGTTGGTATCAGTTACGAATAGAATCTACTTACTGAGTGTGACAAATCGATATCCCTTCATTGTGGTTATCACAATCAGAGATTTACATTTTGTTTATTATCATTATTACTATTATCAATGATTATGTAACACTTTCCAGACATGGGGAGGTGAAGGTGGGAGTGTAACAAAGCCAAACATATTCAAGTACACGCATGCATAAAACTTTTGCCAATTTTACCATGAGCCAAGATTCACAAGGGCAAAAAGCAAATCAAAGTTTTAGTCTACAAAATGCATTGAGTACCTGTGGTAACTTGCAAAAGTTTCATGCAGTGAAAAAGGCCATCAGCTCACATTGGCGAAAGCTCCATGGCACCAATATTTCTGGTTTTACAGCAATGAATCAAAAGAAAACAAAAACAAAAACAAAGAGAAATTAGTGGATTTCTGCCTCCTGAAACGTACTCAGCGCCACTTTGACTACTCTGTTGTTGACTCCACCGTCGCCATCAGCGATGAACAGTGTGCCTTCCTCATTGAACGCTAGGTCAGCAACATTGCCAAACTGGAGTGGTTGAAGAGACGTCCCTGCTTTCCCAGCCACACCGAGCATCATGTCCAGGGCACCGTCTGTGCGCAGACGCTTCACAGTGTAGCCATAGGGACCTGAAACGTAAAACCACAGAAATCAAAATTTTTTAACTTTTACTGGTCTATAAAGAAAAACAAAATTACACAAAAAACCCCTACTTTTCTTATCAAACCAATCTAAACAAATTATGAAACTAAAACCACAATTATGACAACAACAACAAAATTCACCCTTACTGCATCACCGCACTGTGAAGAGCCAACATGATACATAAATGTACATAAGTACAGCATATAATGGCAAGATGTATAATATCAGTTTCAAATGTAATAATTCCCAAATTGCACAAAAATACATAACATAGTTATGCCCCCCCCCCACACACACACACAAAATATGCATTAGAAACTCGTCATGTTTTGATTTCTTTCCAGAAGCATTGCTTTTGTTTTGAGGATTTTTCTCTCAATCTTCTGTGCTAAAATCTCTCCAGTATGATAAAAGATACCCCCAAAATGATTGATTTGTCACATACATGTACTGTGACACAACTTGAGACTTTAGTTTAGTAAACATACAACACAATTATCGATCATCTTGACTTAATTACGGCCCATTTTTGAGGTACATGTATTATGGCTCTCAAGTACACATATAAAGCACTACATGTAATTATAGAATTAAACACAGTGAACAAAAAAGGTGCATGAATTTGTGTGAAGTTATCAGCCCTTATTGTAATCCTTACCATCACCAACATCCGTCACCCACACGTATCCTATCTGGTTTGTCTGGTTGTATTGATATCTCATGCCGTGAAGGTCCTGTAGAACGCTGCTGTTACTGTAAGTGAAGTTTCTGAGGAGTTTGCCAGTCTCCTCTTCAAATACCAATATGTGTGGAATTCCATCTCCTCTCTGTGTAGAAATAATGTTCAAAACAAAGTTTCAGTACTCTGTTAAGAAAAAAAAAAGACACTGCATTTTTAAGTACAATCCATTTCCCCAATTCAGTATAATGAATAATGCATTCAAGTCACTTACATTTCAAAAGCTCAAACTTCATGAAAATGGAAGAATATAACAGACTTTACCGTAAGTATAATGTTAGATATTATTTTTACTTTATCAATCACAGCAAAAATGACAAATGTGAATAAAATTCAAGACGCATAGAAAGCATTTCCTCTGCACAGGAAGGAGGCTATGGTTTCATTGGCATTGGTTTGTTTGTTGTTGTTGTTGTTTATGTTTGTTTGTTTGTCTGTCTGTCTGTGTGCAAAATCTCAATATGTTGTGGACGGATTTGAATGAAACTAGCGGGAAAAGTTGATAATGACACAAGGAACAGATGGTTATATTTTGGTAGTGATCTGGGAATTTATATGGACTTTTGAAGGATTTTCTAATCTTTTTGCAGGAAAGCTCAATGAACTTGGGAATTCAAGCTGTGCGCATTTGAAGCTTGCATACACACTCAGCTTGGGGCAAGGTGCCGCCGCGCAGCAGGAAGCTGATGATGTTAACAAAAGGTTTCTTTATTAGGAAATTGGATGACTTTCAAAATGTGAGTATGGGCGGAAATCAGCTGCTTGGCGGAGGTCTGCACACTCAGAGTGCTTTTCTACTGGTCAATAATTAAGACTTCCATTTATTCATTCATTCATTTTTGAAGTTTCATTTCATTCATCTCCTGTCTCTCACCATTCCGAAGAGCATCAAATGAATGCCAGCAGAATGGCATCTAAATGCAATTCCAAAAACACAGATTTATCAAAATAAATGCTACATCACACACATAGACATGATAGTGGATCGTGCGATAACAAACACAATGTCATCTCATGGCAACATTGATTTAAAGCTAGAGCTAGAGGATTATATCAGCCCAAGCTAACGCACCAAGACAGAGATGCCAAGTTCAAAAAACTTTTATGAGTGAGATTTTTATGACTCGGCGTCTCGGCGTTCGCGCGCATGCGCACGCGAACGAGGAGGGTGTCCCCCTCCCATGGTAGGGAGCTTTTTTAAATTATTAGCTCTTAATGATGCGATCTGGTGCATACTCAAGTGACTATTTTTTACTTATTTTGAAAGGCAAAAGGGAAATATACCTTCAATTGCAACTATCATTTTAATCCTTTGAGCTATGCTCCTTATTTTTGGCCCAAATTGCAGACTTCATCAGATGCGTGAGAAAAATGGGTGCCATGCGTGAGATCGTGAGACAGACCCTAAATGCTTGAGTCTCACGCAGAATGCGTGAGACTTGGTAGCTCTGCCAAGAGGTATGACAACCCTAAACTACGTGTATCACCCTGATAAGTGCGATAACTATTCTATTTCACACGGCTCTTCAACAGCTCCTTCTTTCACAGAACGGTGAAGGATTTGAATGCTCTGCCGAGCAATACTGGTATCAAACAGATTCATAAATTTGATACATTTAAAGAAGCCCTCCAACCAGCGTCACCTCTCCGTGGCGTTGTAATTGTGATTAGCTACACATCACCATCAGTCACCAGTGATCACTGACTCGTGCCGGATGATAAGTTTAAATTTACTCTTTTAACACTGTTTAAGGGTTTTTCAGATCCAGATCTCATACGTCACCACTGGTCACAGATTTGCACGATGCGCTCTTCAGAAGTTCAGTAGATACTAATACCTGGGCGGTCCGTTGTCCACGTAGCTTCGCGTTTGGGCTGGTCGCAGTAAAAGCAGCTAGCACTAGCAGATACAGAAACGTATCTATAACATACACAAAACACGATAGGTGGGACGGTGACTTAAAACGAAAACTTAACCCTACCTGAGAGACGAAGACTTCACCATTTCTGTCATCTACAGCAGCGCTGTAAACTGGTCCCTGGAATGCATCAGAATCTACTGGCCACTGTGGATCAAGTTTGTAGTAAGTACTGCCGTCAGTTTGTAGGCAAAGGAAGAATAACAGTGCTAACTGCTTCATTGTAACGATACACTGTCACTGGTATTCAGTGGTAGGTACTACTATGGAGGTGTGAGCAGTCACGTGTGCAGTCAGGTGAGCTCAAAGTCACATGATCTGTACGTCCTTGAGCCCATGCATTTGTTTTGATTTTCAGCACTTGGTCTCGAAATTCGGAACAATAGACATCGTGCACGGTCTCAGTCCAAGTGAGATGATCTGACGAATTAAAGGGATCGTATAGTTTTGGTTGAGACCTAATTTCAGCTTTCTAACATTTTCGGGTGAGATAATGAGAAACCTCTTATGAAATATGAAAGAGCATGTAATTCCATGAGGAATTCAACGTTTATTTGATGAAAATTGCTTTTTAAATGGCTGAGATATCCAAAACAGAGCGATTCTAGTAAGTGTGGGACCCACACTTTATTACCTGGTACGATCGCTTTGTTTTACTTTGCTTTTGGATATTTCAGTCATTCCCAACCCGATTTTCATCAAATAAACTTTTAATTCCTCTGAAAATGGTGCTCTGTATTATTTCATAAGTGTTTTCTTGGTATCTCGCAAAAAGTTAAATTATGCCCAATTCTCATCTCCATCAATACTGTACCATCCCTTTAAGCACACTGATAATCAAACTTTCAACCACACCACTCAAATAGGGGTTTCTTCAGTTTTTCTTGTTTATTTATTTTCTTACCGAAAATTGCTGCATTCACTCAATCCACGTATATACGATTATGTGAATGTGATGGTTTCATTCTCTTTAGCAACGGTCACGAAATTTTGCATGGTTGAAGAATAACGTCTCCCCACATTGTCTATGAAATCTTACCGTAATACACCTCGTTTAATGCAGAGTTAAAAAAAAAAGAAATAAAAACCTAACCCCGAGTCACCTGAGAACATATCTGGAAAACCGTCTTGTACAGAGAATAACGAATTAAGTTTTCGGTGCTCGAATGAGTTCACAGGAAAATTAGAGTAGGTTAACCCTCCATTATTTGGGGGTTTTGTTTTGTTTGTTTGTATGTTTTTTGAAGTTTCAAGCTTTAGCATTCTGAGGAAAGGTTGAATTATTCACTTCTACAATCATTATACCAGCTTAAGAAAGAAATGTAATTTTCAGGGTTGCAAAAGGGTGGCATGACCTTAACTTTGGATTGCAATGTATGATACCAGCTAAGATTCACCCTTGGTGGTAGGGGGAGGAGGAGAAAGAGATGGAGGAGGAGGGTGGGTACATTGCCGTACCTTACAGTGAAGCAACACGTAGAACATAGATGAGTTTTTAGAGATCATCTTGGGTGTCAGATCTTCAAGACAAGTACGGAGTTGTACATTTACAAGTTCGTATAAAATTTTACTCTTATATAAGCGTTTCAGAGCATGGGTAATGTGCTGGAAATCACAAATTGTCCATCGCCATAAGGAAACGGCCTTTTTGCGACATGATTTATATCGAAATTATGGTCAGGTTTGTCGTATGGCACAGAGATATGGACAATTAACAATCGACGAAACACGTGATAGTATTGAGTTGAGCTATTACTTATTGTTGATAAGGTAGTCCACGTGTTGGCAAGATAAAAAGATAACTAACAAAGCTGCAACAAAGTTCATGCTGTATTATTCACCAACGGTTTATTTCTTCACACAAATTTTCGAGCGTCTCGCCGCCCTTTCTCAAGTGTTGATACTGAGAGAACAATAACAAAATTAAGCCATAACAATATATTGCAACCGTGTTGCCAAGGATGCGCGCTTTAACGCATCAATGCTAGGCATCCTAACACCCAGCGCGCATCCTGGCAACAGTGCAATGTACGTCATAATGAAATGACAATGAGTATAAAGCATACATGAAAAAACTTGGCACGACTGATACAGAAGTAATATTCCTCTGAATACGCAGCTGCGGTGGTAATGTAAAAGCAGTGCATTATTTCTTTCAAAATTCAACATACACTATAAATTAACTTTAATTCTAGTGTATAGATAATCTTTACATAATCTGAAATTATCATGATTAATATAAACATTCGATTTTTTTTTTCTTTTTAAATCAAACTGAATCGTCACACTGATGGTTATGCAAAATATGTGCAAGCAGTTTACTATTCCTTTCAAACTTCAGCATACACATACATTAACTTCCAAATTCTGGTGAGTAGATAGTCTTTAAATAATCTGAGACTATAGCATGAATATGAAATACGTGAAAAATCATATTTTTCTTCTTTTGATTAAATAGATACGTCACAATACGTCTCGGAGTGGAAAATAGACTGGTTCCAAGAAATGGTTCAAAGGAGCGTCAGCATTAATGATAAGATCTATTGCAGCGGGGTAAGCGGGAGAACATACAACAGTAAGCGGCGCACCTACTTGTAAAAAATGTAGTTTGTAAGCCATGATAGATCTATGTTCATGCCCTGTCCCTGGAAGCTTCGTGTGCGGATGATTGTTTTTAGTTCTTTCACGTGTCTTTCTTCAAATGCTTCCATGTCCTTGTATAAAATGCAACATTGCAGATCTGTTAGTGTGTGATTTGTTTTGTTGAAGTGTTCTGCGACTGGATGTTGTGTTTGACTTCTAATGATTGTGCTTTTGTGATTGTTGAAACGTTGTCTGAAATTTGTTGTTTCCCCGATGTAGACAGCCAGGGGACATTGCTTGCATGTAAGGCTGTATACTACATTCTTGCTGTTGCAGTCCCCTGACGTCGGATGGAGGGTGTGGCCGGAGCCAAGTGTGATATCTGTATCTGTGATTAGGTGAGCGCATATTTGACATCGTTTGTTTCCACATTTATGATTTCCAGTAGGGTTGATTGTTCTGTTGACTCGAGATCGTGCAAGCAAACTTTTCAGGTTGCGTGGCTGTCGTTGTGCATGTAAGGGACGTGCTGTTAACTCGGGAGCTACCGATTGGACTTTTGAGAGTAGGCCATTCTTTCCTCACTTCCTTCATGAACTGTTGTGATGTGGGATGATATGTTATTACAAAGACTTTGCGTGTGTGTGAGTCTTTGGGTTTCAGATTATCATGATGTAGTAAGGATGAGCGTCTTTTTGCTATATATATATATATATATATATATATATATATATATATATATCTAGAAGAATGATGAGCATACCATGGACTCAAAGAAAATCTAACGCAGAAGTAGTGATGGCTAGAGATGGTATCGGCGGAACGTGAGCTGCTCTCAACAGTCAGGAAACGACAGCTGATGCAGGCTTGATGGGGTCATGTCACGCGGATGAGGCAATAGTCCTGACTGAATTTGTAAACTGCAAATGAACAGTATACGCAGCCAAGAACAGTTCACTTCCCTTTCCATAATGTCTGGGATAACTGGCGAAAGATTCACATCGCTATTCGTTCTTTCTGAGATCGATATAAGAAGCTGAAATTCCCTGTCCTCGGAAAGTGTTGCAGGGCCATCTGTGTGAGCATTCTGTAACCGACTAACGGTTGATCACAGTGGCCATCAGTCTTTGTTCTTCATAATTATTTGTTATGTGCTTGTAAATATCTGTAAATAAACTGTATTATAATGTAAATGACATAGTCTGCAAGAAACTTCAGCTTGTTGAAGAAGGCAGACTTAACCAGGGGACCGTTTCATGAAACTTTTTGTCAGTGATTTATACTGACAACTGTTAAAATCTACTGAAATCCTTGCGTCTGATTGGCTGATAGCGAATTTGTCGGTGAAAATCACTGACAAGTTGCTTCATGAAAAGCTCCCCAGAAGAAGAAGAAGAAGAAGAGGAAGAAGAAGAAGACCATCCACATTGTTGCACTCGTCACCTCTACTGCAGGGGGCATTTCATGAAGCATTTTGTCCGACAAAGTTGTCGGACAAATTTGCTCTCAGCCAATCAGATGCACGGATTTCTGTAGATTGTAACAGTTTGTCAGAAAAATATCCGACCATAACGCTTCATGAAATGCCCTCCAGTAATAAAAATATGACGTCATAATCAAAGCGCATCTGAAAACATGGCTGCGCGCCTCATGCAAGAAATTTTGCGTGGTAACCAAAGTTACTAGAACGCGCGCTTGCTCATCTTTGGCACTTGGGGGATGGTAATAAACAGAGAGGGATTTCTCAAGATTGCTCCAAAACAATAATTCATCAGTAGGCCATCATAATCCCTTCAAGCACAATTTGAAGAGATTCCAATGTATAATTTCCCGACTCTGTGGGAAGAGGATCCTCTTCTGTTCGATGATTCATCGGAAAGAGCCATGTTGATTCGAGAGTTCGATGAAATGTTTGTGAGTATTGATATTTCACTTCAGTTAGCTAATGTTGACAGTTTGGCATGCCGACAGTTGTGTATCTCTTACACACTGACTTCGTTCAGTTTGTCGTTTGTGTTTGGAATTATTGTATTTTTGTTTTTGATGATGCTGGTGCATTGGTTCCCCTTCAAGAACACCTCAAACTCATACGTGTCATACACGTATATGGGCATCTGACATACACGTTAAACAAATTTAGTAATTTACCATTATATACCGTCCACGTGATCCCTAGTCATGGAAGAACATGAAGCACAAGATTGGATACAGGGCTCTTGTGTGCGTGGAAGTGTGTTTGTATGTGCGAGTGATCGAACGAATACTCGTCGTACGGGTAAAGATCGATAAGTTATTTATTGGAAAGATAATGTTATCAAAAGCTATTTGAATGTCATCATGACAACTCAGAGGCTGTGGCCGGGAAGGGGGAAGTAAGAAGACTTTAGACACACACACACACACACACAAATAGACCTCTAGATCGAGAACAACGCACGGAAATTCTGCCCGTCAAAGCGCTGGGGAAAGGGAGGAATTATTGAATTAAATTAGATTCGTATTATTTAATTAAGTTACCCAGAATAAGGTTTCCCATTAATCCTTGACCCCCGCATCTATCATGGAGGCCTGAATTGCTTGTAAAATATAACGTTTTATTCAGTATTTTCCCATACATTCATTTTTTTTTTTTTGGGGGGGGGGGAGGGGACGAGGCAAAGTTCATCTAGAAGTCAACGACCTGCTTCTCGCATCCATCACCATTTCAATTGCTTTTCTTTTTATTTCAAGTGGAGGTCTTCATGGTCATTCTTTGGTTATTGTGATAGTTATTGTGTTATTTCGTCAGCAGGGGAAACAACAACCAAACCTCTCGATAGACATCGCTCATCCAAGCGGCCGAAATGAAAGCAACTCTTTTGCAAACATTTTCACCTGTGACATGGCTGGTAAGGGAGTAGGAAACAAAATGCACTTGAATTTTTAGACAAAATACTTATCCCTTTTCCAAATTTTGCTTTTGCTTGAAGTCACTCTACCGAATAGTTACGTAAAATCACATACTGAGACAATCGTCCATAAGTACAGCATTGCTCATCCATTATTCGCGGTTAGTTTGAGCTTTGGGGAAAGTTGTGGTTTATTTCATCAAAATAACATGTTTCAGGTTAAATGTTGACAAAGTTTAGATTGTAAATTCTTTCAACATACAGCTTTTGACTTTTGATGATTGCAGCAATACTGGAGATCAAAAAAAGTTCCCCAGATTTAACAATATAGAAGAAGTTCGCCAAAAACGTGTAAAAGGTGTCGCATCCTTCTTTATGGGTATAAGAATTAGCCTATGGTGATGATCAGTCAAGTTCTGTGAACGTCGAACACGCATACCCAGTTCCATTCGGTCAAAATGTCTTGAATGGAGTATGCTATTGTTTGTTTGTTTTTTAATCCTTTTAAACATTGATTTACACCAGGATACCACGGGGAGGATGGAAACAAGATGACCCAGATAAATCCAAACTTGTTCCTGTCCAGTGGGGACACAGTCTCTGCTTCGTCTCTAACCAGCGGATGGTGTGACAGAAAGCCATCCAATGATGACAGTAGTTGCATCTCCTCGAGGTTCACGCCGCATCAGAAAGAACCCTCTATACAAAACCACCTGCCGGGAAATTCCAGTTCAAAGGTCATAACGATCATCAAGCTGCCGGATGGAAATCTCTACATGTCTCCAGGGCCGGAGGATTTGAACGAGCATCACTCAGTCGGGGAGGATTCCACGACTCTTCAGCCACCTCGAGAGCCATCTTCTAGCAGGAAACTACCCTGCAATATTGGCACCTGTGCTCCCTCAAATACCTCATCCTCGTCTGTACAACAATCTCCAGAAAGAAAGATGAACCAGCGACGCGGAGGCCTGAATCCTAGGCGACTCTTTCCTCCGGACGAGCCGAGTACGTGGCAACAAACAAATTCTACAACACCCTCGAAAGTAGGATACATCATTCAAACACCTCGTGGTAAACCGGATTTGAGCAATCTACCAGCGAATATCTTCAAAAATCTGGAAGTCATACGAACCCATCGTCGAAGCTCGTATGCCGATGGCGATTCGCTTGTCGAGGTCCAACCGACAACTCTTCCTGGATCTCCAACAATGTTCGCATACCAAGACGCTGAGGGCGCCATCCGTGTGCCCATGGACATACAGAGCAATCAAAAAGCGCTTGCTGTCTACCGTAGCATGACCCCAACGACAACGCCCCTAAAGAAGTGCGTTCGGACTTCGATCGGCAGTCCATGTGTTGTCAGTAAGCCAGCTGGTGCCATCCCAAATGGCACATTCCCTCCTAAGTATTCCTACACGAAGTCGACCGAAGATGGCACGAAATCACATTCGCCAAAAGCCAGCAAGAACACAATTTGTGAAGTACGAGAAAATCATGTCAAAACTGAGAAGGCCAACGATCGCATCAAAGCGATTATCGACGAGTGGAAACGACTGCAAGACACTCTGTGAAGTATCGACGTTAATTACAGGAGAGGATTTGTTTCATCAATTGCATTTTGCGAAAACACTATCAGATTAAACAATATCATGTAAGGACATTTGCGAAGAAGGAATCTCAGCCAGCTTCAATGAAACGGAAAAAACTACATCTTGTAGTAACGAAATGTGTTCAGCAAGTGTGAAATGAAACATCCCTGCCTTTCGAGCCCTGTGCAGGCTGGCTCCTGCTATACCCTGGGTTGCGTGCACATCCAATTCATATCATGAAATGTGATTATTTCCCACTTTCTGACAGAGGCAGCTATACGGGAAAATCCGAGAAATTCCCTTGCAAATTCAGCTCACCTGAGCCAACAGCTCAAGACTAGCTATTGCAGTCATTCATCGTTCGGCGTCCGCCGTCCGTCACGCTCGTGCGTCGTGTGTCGTACGTTGCTCGTAGTGCGTAAACATTTCTACATTTTTAGCTTCTTCTTTTTTTGAAAATCTCATCAGCCCATGGCTAATTCTCACCAATCTTATCAAGTGTCAATCCCAGGGTGATAGGAACTGAATCCCTCTCCTGAGGGAGGGGGTGGAGTAAGGGGCTTCCCAAAGCCTTTAAAATCTTCTTTTCTAGACACAGAAGTTAGCATGGTTAGTGCCATGAGTAACTTCATTGCTGAGTGCAGTTTCAAGTTTGTTAGAGGGGGAGGGGGCGGCGGATCACAGCCAGGACCAATTTCAACATTTCAGCTTCTTGATTTTTTTTTTTTCAATTTGCAATGGGAGGTATGATTGCCATAGAGTGATAAAATGTATTGTACAATGGACACCCTATACCTTACTCGGGGACACCAATAGATTGTCAAGAACCCAAGTATGAAAAAATCTTTAAAAAGAAATCTTGTACTATAAAAGTCGAAATCATAGAACCAAATTGTATATGTATAAAACGTTTGTGAGTGCAGTTTCATTTGTGTTGAATGTCAGATCTAGGGGTATCCCCATTGACACCGGGGCAGGGTGGGGCAATATTCATTTTACATCTTCACCTGATAACGCATGATCAAATTTGTCATCAAACCTCGCACGCATTATCGCTACCGTCATAACATAGGCCTATACCATGCACCCTTCTGGTAGTCCTCGTAGGACCTCAGAGCCCCCCCCCCCCCACCCCCCCCCCACCCCCCCCCCCAAAAAAAAAAAGGAGAAGAAGAAAAGAAATTTTCAATAAAAGCAGAGGCGTTCACTGTAAATCATATTTGTGATTTTACTTTCACGTTTGTTTCTGGCAGATCCTGGGTGCCCTCCCATCCAGGGGCGAGTCTAGATTGGAGGCCAATATACGGCCAGTTTACACTTTTTTCTTTATTTTATTTTGGAAAAAGCATGGTCATTTTTTCTAAAAACAAACTTTGCAGGTACTATGGCTATTGTGGCAGAAAATGCAAACAAGGCAAATGGACACCACCCCCCCCCCCCGCCTTAATCTCCCCCCTCCCGCGAGCTTCCAAGTATGCTCTGTTCTCCTTAGGCAGAATTCTGTAAGAATGAGTGGAAGGTGAAACTTGCGATTCTCAGAAGAGATGATGATCTGTATCTGGCTCTGTAATTTTGTCTATGTCATACTATTTCTATGTCGGTTGCAAAATCATCAAAGCCTCTAAACTGGTAATCTATAACTTATTTAAGAATGGCAACACAATCTCAGAAGATGGATTTCCCCCTAATTTTGTGCATTTGATGTAATTAATCATATCCCAATCTTTCTCTATTACAGAGTCCGCAGTAAAGTTTAGAGTTGCCAATTTACAGATTACAAGATTGAAATACCTGCAGCAAAATTTTCCCCGGACTTCGAGGGTTAAGGCCTCGGCACACTGAGCACCGTAACGGGAACGGTCCGGTTTGTTGGTTTTTGTTTTGTTTTGTTTTGTTTTGTTTTGTTTTTTTGCTATGGTGCGCCAAAAGGAACCATGTCTGGTTCTGGTCCTATTACAATATCACTTCCCCGCTAATAATTTTGTTACAAAATAAATGTTCAACTGATGACTATGTTGCTCTTGATTTTGACATAAGAATTGAAGTTTGTGTGGTTATATATCGAATTAATGATTCTTTTAAACAGAACCATGGACATGGTTCCTTTTGACGCACCATAGCAAAAATCCCGGACAGTTGCCGTTATCGTGTAAGGTGTGCCGAGGCAATTATCAATACATCGCAGCCCTTACTAGTATTGTCTCGAAACGTGAAATAAAATCTGAACTTGCAATAATTATTAAAACCCTTAGAGCCCAAGTCGAAATAGAAGGTAGAAATCACCATAAAGCAGTTCATAAGACATGTTTTCGGATACACTGTATTAACACACTCATAGTTCAATCATAGTATAGTTTGCACTGCATGGATGTAGGAACATTTTGTCTGCGGAAACATTTCTGGGGTATCGTCTCCCTTCCTATAGGAAATGTTAATCATGATACTGATTTTATTGAAAGCTGACTATATATTTTAATCAGCTGTTAATCGTGTAATGAATAATGTGGTTTGATCGACAATTGAGTGCAATCATGTTAAACAAACACCTTATGCAGTTATGAATAACAACTGAAATAGAACCCTCAATCAGGGAAAGTGACGATTATGCCAATTGAAAGTGGAATAAAAACTTCATAAAAGAGAATGCGAATAAGTTTTGACTCATCGCGTGGTTATTTATACGTGCTGATTTACCAGGTACACCTATTTGCCATCCCAACAATAACATTGTTATGAAATATGGTAACTATGGAATTTAGCCTAAACCCACTCGGCTTCGCCTCCCACGGGTGGGTTAAGCATTCCATATTCACCTTATGCACACAATTCCTACTGACACACTCAGACCCGCGCATACTGATGCACAAAAATATTGTATTCATCCCTGCAAAAAAAGTACTGCTATATTCACTATCGAAGTAGGGGCTGGTAATATATGCTTTACAATATAATGCTACCAATGCACGACCACTGCATTTCCTTGAATTGTCATAATGTAACACTAACCCCCTTTTTTCATGCGAACAGTTACCAGTTACTATAGACTCTTTACACTCATCTACTGCACATCACTATTCTAGACCATTAATGCTATAGTATACAATAACCATGTATTAGTATACTATATAGATGCTATAGTCGAGAGTAAGACGTTGCAACAGTTCTATAATATATAACCCATAGTTGTAGTAGTAGTAATAGTAGTAGTAGTATTCAGAGTAGTAGTAGTAGTAGTAGTAGTAGTGTATAAGTAGAAGTAGTAGTAGTAGTAGTAGTAGTAGTAGTAGTATAGTAGTAGCAGTTGTAGTTGTAGCATAGTAGTACTAATAGTAATAGTAGTAGTACTTAAGTAAACATAATATTCCTATATACTACTATACTACTACTACTACTATTACTTCTATACTACTACTATTACAACTGTATGGATTATTATATACCACTTTTGCAATGTCTTACTCTCGACTCTTGTATACTTTCTTGCTTTTACACTCACCTGCACAGTTCCAATTTCATCTCTTCAAGAACGTTGCGGTAGCTCGTAATTTTGTCACATGAGTGAAATGTTTAACTTTTTCTTGCATCATTAATCTCTCAACAGCTCAAGGAGCGCATTTGATTTTGTTCGGGAGATTTTTTTTTTTAAATTTACGTCGGGGTCGGGATTCCTATCAACATTTAAACCAGCACAATCCTCGATGTTTCTTTCTCTTTAAAAAGAAAAAAAAAATTGTTTGTATCCCTTCGAATGCTTTGTTTGCTAATCTTTATTTCACGGGCAGATTTGATCTCATTCTCATAAGTGAAGAAGATCCATTTCATCAGTGACGCAGGTCATATCTATCATTACACGACAGTTTTGTACTGTACAATCGCAAATTGCCCTATACTAGGCCGAAAATAATCTCATGAGAGAAATTAACCACGATTGCCTCTTGTGGAAATAGTAGATGCAGCATCCATCAGACACAAAAGGTAGTAATCTTATAAGCATTTACACATGGACACTTTACTAAGGCATGTTCATCGCCTATACCAGTGTGGACGCGTTAGTTCTGTACGTGTGCCTAGATTTCGCTCTGGTTGTCACGAGACAGTGTGTAGCCCAATCGTATCTTTACTTGACTGGAACAAGCTGGATTATTCAATTAGATCAGCTTCTTCCATATATTCATTTAAGAGATTGTTTAAACAAAGTTGTTATTTGTAAGTAACACACCAAATTTACTCTGGGCTAGCTAACCATTCCTCTTGCGAAAAGCTGTTGTTTTAAGACTCAAAGACTTACTTTTCGTGATTTTTCTGATAGCAACATCGATAGACTCAGGGAGAGATTGTTGGCTGCTAATTGGGAAGAAGTTTTTGGTATTGACAACGATGTAGAAACTGCATTTCATATTTTTTGGATAAATTTTCTAGCTTTTATGATGAAATTATTCCATTACGACAATCCACCCGTTCTACCTATAAAAAAGCACCAAGAATGCCTTGGATCACCAAATCCCTCCTTAAGTCTATCAGTCATAAGAATAATCTATTTTGTAAATACAAGAGGAATCCGAATGAAAATACGAAAGGTAAATATGTTCGTTATCGTAACATTGTTACAACAACTTTGAGACTTGCTAAGAGGAGTTATTTCACGAGGCAGTTTGACCTTTACAAAAATGATACCAAGAGTACGTGGAAGGTGATTAATGAAGTTCTCAGAGTTAAAGATAAATCGGAACAAGTGAAGGAAATATTTCAGCATGGTATCTCGATCCAAAATCCGGTACATGTTGCTAATGCGTTTAATGATTTTTTTTTTTAGATTTAGGCCCTAGACTTGCTAGTAATATCCCAGTAACAGATAAAGAATTTCATTATTTTCTTACTGATCCAAATCCTCAATCTGTGTTTTTTACTCCCATCCAAGAATACGAGGCGAGGGATGTAGTTCTTAAGTTGAAAGGAAAAAAGAGTGCTGGACATGATGGTATTACAAATTTTTTACTGAAAAATATCATATCCGCAATATTGTCTCCTTTAACGTATATATTTAATTTGTCCCTTGTTACTGGCGTAGTGCCTAGTCAAATGAAAATTGCTAAAGTTGTTCCGATTTACAAAAAAGGTAATAAACAAGATGTAAGTAACTATCGTCCAATTTCTCTTTTGACGGCGATGTCTAAGATTCTCGAACAGTTGATATATTCTCGTGTAATAAAGTTCTTAAACGAATGTAATATTTTTTGTGAGTCTCAGTTTGGATTTAGGAAAAAACACTTTACTACTCACGCTGTGCTTGCTTTTATCGATAAAGTAGCCCACGCTATTGACGACTCATCACATACTGTTGGTATATTCCTGGACCTGTCCAAGGCCTTTGACACTATCGATCACGGTATTTTGTTATACAAACTCTCGCATTATGGGATACGTGGAAAGGCCTTGGACTGGTTCAGGAGCTATCTAACTAACAGGAAACAGTTTGTAAATATTAACGGCTTCAGTTCCAGTTTAAAAACACTATCTTGTGGAGTCCCTCAAGGATCCCTTTTAGGCCCACTTTTGTTTATTCTTTATATAAATGACTTCAAAAATTCATCTAATGTCTTATCTTTTCTTCTTTTTGCCGATGACTCTAATATCTTCTTTTCATATCGAAACCCAACAACCCTTTTAGATGTAGTGAACAGAGAATTAAAGTCGGTTCAAATGTGGATTCAAGCAAACAAGTTGTCTCTTAATGTAAACAAAACTGTTTATATATTATTTAGTAATTCTGCTATCCATTTGCCTGGCGATATAAAGATGAACAATGATTGTTTGATTCAAGTTGAATCGTTTAAATTTTTAGGTCTTTATATTGACCATGAATTAACATGGAAATATCATATAGATTATTTATCTAAGATGCTTTCGAGAAATACTGTGATTTTAAATAAGCTAAAACATTTTTTTCCCAAGCATATTTTGAAAAATTTATATTCAACGCTTATCTTACCTTATCTCTGTTACGGAATACTTGCCTGGGGAAACTGTGCCAAATCATATATTGATAAAATTTTCAGATTACAAAAACGGGCTATCCGTTCAGTTAATCTAGCCGACTATTATTGTCACACGAATTATTTCGTCTTTGAAAACAGACTCCTTAAGGTTGCTGATTTGTTTTTATACAACTTAGGAACATTTATGTTTCAATTATCAGCCAACGGCTTGCCTGATGTATTTACTCACATGTTTCAGAAAAACTATGCCGTCCATGCTTACCCCACAAGACAAAGAGACTCATTTCACCTTCCACGTACTCGCACACTCCTTGCTCAAAAAACAATTGTTTTTACCGGACCTAAATTTTGGAATGATCTTCCCGCCGATTTAATGAATTGTTCTAGTATGTTTACATTTAAGCAAAAATTGAAATTAATGTTAATAAATGAATATAACCAGCCTGATTAGAATTTTTTAATGTGTTATATGCGCAGTATCCTCGTTTAATGTATATTTCTGGTTTATGCTTCCATTATATAATCACTGCATCCGTACATGTATTAACATTTCGAACTCATTATGAAGTTGATTATAGATAATGTGCACGCATATATACTTGTGTATCTATATCCCATATTTCCACTCAGTTCTTATTCTTTGGATTCTTTTTTTTTTCACTTGTTCTTTTTCTTTTCTTCTCTTTTATTTCCTTTTCCCTTTGTACCTTGATATTTTAGCTTTCATAAGTTTCGTCATTATTACTTTGTGTCCTATCTCCATTGATTGCATAGTAAATTTACACCGGTATTTTTTCATGGAACCTGAGTTTACAAGCTTTGCTTTTGCGGTTCCATCATATTTCACAAGTTATAGAGAATTGTCTTATGTACATTATGTATGCTGACACACTTTCTGTTCATGACCCGACTTATAAATATTGTGTATTTTGCTTGGTTTGTATTCTTTTTTTTTGGGGGGGGATGTATTTTGATGTCAAGTGAAATATGAAAATAAACGTGCTGGAACTGTTCACTGTGTCTCGAGTGCAAGACCAGTGCAGTTTCAGTTATTCAATTAAATTCCTGCATAATAGCGTTTTAATTGTTAAATCGGCATTCTGGTGAACTCTTGTTTTGGCATAATCATATACACTGTATTTTTTATGTTACTTTGCAATGTACAGTATGACCCGAATTCACGAAGGTGGTACAAACAAAACCATGGTTTAAACCATGGACAAAAACCATGGAGCGCCAAGTGTCGCATGGAATATTTTGTTACGAAATTGGTCATTTCGTCGATAAAATGACAGGTTTCGTTAACGAAATTATCATTCCGTGGACGAAATGTTCATTTAGTTACAAAATGTTGTCATTTTGTTACAAAATAATAATTTCATCGACGAAATGACTGATTTCGTGACGAAATGTTCCATGCGACACTTGGCGCTCCATGGTTTTTGTTCATGGTTTAAACCATGGTTTCATTTGTACCACCTTCGTGAATTCGGGCGTTAAGTGTCTATGTTATCTTCTGTATATACGTTTTGCTATTTAATGTTCATATGCTCATCAATGATTTTATTTACAGGTGAATGGGCTACCTTGACAAAAGATTACAAATGAATAAATAAATGAATAAATAAATAAATAAATAAATAAATAAAAAGCAAATAAATACATAAATAAATAAAAAAAATAAAATGTAATAAGAAATGTAGGATGTTAGAAAAAATAAGCAGAAATGGACAAACAATACATGATAGTGAGTAGTACAAATACTGTAGATAGCCAGGGGATAAGAACATGAAGAACGCAAGTAAAGCATGAGAGACGCGATTGAGAGTGAAAGCGAAATTTGCAGAACAATGACCTAAATGAGTCTAAACTACAACGACAAGCGCAACGGGGTGTGCAAGAGAAGCCTCGACATTTCGAACTGGTTGAAAACAGCTGTAGTTATGAATATAATTGCCAGTGCCCGGAAATAAACCATAACAAAACCCAACGTGGACTTTGGAATGTGCAACCGTGCAGATGAATAACATGATTCTAGTATTTGTGAAGTGCACCCCTATGATGTGTGTATCATGCGTACAACGTGCGTTTTTTGTTTTTTTGTTTTTTTGTGTGTGTGTGTGTCTGTGTGTGTGGTGCATCCATGTATCTACACACGGAATTTATTGTTTACTATTGGGGGTCGGCCTTTCCAAAGTACAAGATCAGAGCAAAACGAACCTCTGTTTGATAGCAGCTGAGCACGTTACTTTGCATATTGGAGCTGGTATTATGCGTGCACTAGCCATACGTTTGCAGCCTTGTTTCAGCAAGCTTTGTTCCCAAACTGAAATTGCACACATCGCCTAGCTTTTGGCTTCATTTTCAGCTATACGGACCCGAGTGCAACATTTTAGAGGGACATACTGGGGAGGTTTTGTGGGCCTCTATAGCGTTGACTGTCATTCCTAACTGACAAAACCGTTAGTAAAAACACTATCGGAAACCGTTCGTATAGTAATGGAAACCGGTGGTAAGTCTGATTAGTAGGCCTATACCTTATACGTGTGAATTCACCTATTCATCCCATTTATACACTCATGAGGTCCGGGTAACTAAAAAACAAGATATGGACAATGCACTGTGTGTATAAGATTTAGGAATATTTTATTGCTCTTGTTCCACTTCTGCAATTCTGATATACAATTCTACAAACTCACCTGTTCCATTGATATTGATAATCCACTGGTAAAGCGCATGTTGAACTTGTATGTTTGTGGAAAGTGCGCTTTATAAATGTATTATTGTTATCTCTATCTTCATAAGATATCTCTTAGAGACCAATATCACCTCAAGTTCCATCCTGGACCCTTAGACTTCCAGTACTTTTCTCAGGATTCGCGCCGTCCCCAGCAATGCTGCTTTTTGGAGCGTTTGCACTCGATCGGGCACACCAACGTCGCCCAAGTGCCGTCGCAGCTACTTTGGCGTTGTTCCGAGTGCTCCAACGACAAAAGGGATCACCTTCGTTCTCATATTCCACAGGCGGCGAAGTTCTCTGGCAAGGTCTTGGTACTTTTCTATCTTTTCCTTCTCCTTCTCGGCTACTCTGCTGTCTCCCGGTACCGCGACATCGACGATCGTGCACAACTGTCGAGCCCTTTCTACGACGATGATATCCGGACGCCTGTGCTGGATGACATTGTCAGTTTGAACATCGACATCCCACAGGATTTTAACTTGATCATTTTCAAAAAAACTTTCTGTGGTTCGTGCATATACCATTTGCTCTCACATGGTATTTCTTGTTTTCTGCAAAGATCCCAGTGAACGACTTGTGCCAGTTTGTCATGTCGTCTTTTGTACTCTTTTTGCGCCAGTTTACTACAGCCACATACGATATGTTGCACTGTCTGACTGTCTCGTCTCTTTCTCGGCATATCCTGCATGCGGCATCCACATCTCTCTTTTGTATCTTGGCTTTGAGAGCATTCGTTGACAGTGCTTGCTCTTGGGCAACGATGTTTCTCGAATGATAACATTATTGTTGTTATTATTATTATTATTATCATTATTATCATTATTATTATTATGACAAAATTTCGTATCTATATAGGAAACTTGACATACCTACGTGAGATATCCGGATAGAAACAGTTTGGTACACAATTAGGAGGTAAGAGAAGTATATAATGGAATATGTGACTATACGGGTAGACTTACACAACTCACAAACAAAAATGCAATACATTGATATGATAATTCATGCAGATACAATTAAGAAACCACATTTGAGAGAGAGAGAGAGAAGGGGAGAGGATAGTTACAGTAATGACAATCATGACAATGGCAAAATGTTTTGCACGTCTGAAGGTTGCAACGTCATCGCTGTTTACAATCTAGTAATATGCGCTCATACTGTTTAATAGGAGTTGCGGCATCTGAAATGTACTTTTCCCAGGACAGTAATCAGTAGGATTCTTGTGATGATCACACAGTCCTGCTGTTGCGTTGCAACCACACCACTCATTGGTAGCTCTTAGACACAACCCCGCATGTTATTGAGGCATGAGCACGAAATTCGAATAATTATGCTGAACATACATGTATTTATCAGACTTACAGAATAATGATTTTGCCTTTTTTATATTTCGATTTCACTTATTTCCACTTTCAGTCTTGTCTTCTTTTTACATCATGTAATCTCATTGGTCGTCTGCAGTGTAGGATTTCAAAATGTCAGGGAAACAACTTATCAACATTGACGTAATCAGTGACATCATCTGTCCGTTCTGCTACATCGGGAAGCGTAAACTTGAAGAAGCGATGAGGAGTATGTCAGGTAAAGAAGTGGATGATTTCGAAATACGATAATAGCAGTAACGGTGTTATGTTCTTAAAGCGTAGAATAGAAATACTTCAAGAGTTCCTGGTGTACTTGGGGTTCCACACCTCAAACACTGTCAAACAATTTCTATAAGATATCATGCTTTTGATCTTAATACAAAAGTGATCTAAGTTTAAAAGCGTTCTAGCAATATTTCATTTCCGATTCAGAATGTGATTTGCAAATGTTCCACATTATTTTATGACGCTTCATTATACGCAAGAACTGATATCCTTTTGTAAAATCTAATGATTATTTTGTTTGCTTCATGTGCTGGGATTTGTGGGAGTAGCGTATAACGCGTAACTTGGGCGGTAAGGTCACGGAAGGTGGCAGATGTCTATACGTTTATGATCCCAAGATTCAAGTTTAAGCCTATTCGTAAGGTCTCTATAATGTCACATTATCAGATAATGAGATTTTTCCTTAGGCTCAACTTCTCCCTGTACAACTCTAGCCTACATTACATTACATAAGCATGCAGGGTGGTATAATATAATAATGTAGGATTGGTTAGTCAGTATAGACGACAGAATTAAGAAGGAAGTATGTCGAGTTTTGTCTTGCGCCTTGCTTGATTTTATCTACATCTCCCAGGTAAAAGGTCATCTCTAATTTGAGCAATACTCGATTAATCCAAAGACCATTAGCAATTTCACTTTAGAAATAAATGTCAGAATATGATTTGGAATCGTATACCAAAGGGGAAAAATGATTTGCGAAAATTCTATGGACAAAAACGCCATAAACGATATAATAACTTGATGACGACTTACACTACTCTGATGATATTGCTTGCTATAATATACTGCGAGAACATTAAATTTATCCTGTTGCGAGAAATATTATATACGCATGCATGTCACTATTTCTTACAGAAAAATACTCGTTTGCCGTACGGTGGGAGCCCTTTCTCCTTCGCCCAAACACCCCGGAAGACGGAACACCTCTTCCGGTCGAAGCTGGTAAAATCATGTAAGCACCTTCCCACTTTAGATGGTGATTAGAGTTTCAAGCTGCAGCTTCGATGGTGGAGCGACGGTGTCTTAATGAATGTATTTTATGAGGATGGCGGGCAAGACAGTGTTCCCGCGTCCCGTCCAGGGCCGGTCCACTTGGTCTCGTTGGTAGTACACTGCGATGGAGTCACTTTCGCTATGAACAAGGACGGATTATAAAAAGAATCACTCTAAGTTACCAAAATATCCTATGGGAGGAATTTCACAACTTACATGTGTTATATACCAAAATACTCTTTCCTGGTTTTTTTTTTGTCTGATTTAAACAATATCAAGTGTGTATATAGCAGGATGTATATAAATAAGATAGTAATATCTTTAATGTCAGTTAAGTGCTGACGTGCGAAATGTTCCTCCAATCATAAAAGCATTTTAATATGCATGTCAGATTGTATCCACACAAAAAAAGAGAAAAAATGGAGATTAAAATTTGCAAGTTTCTCGTGCAGTTTACCCCCGCACATCGTGGAGGCCGCGAAGTCAGTGGGGATTGACGTTGGAAGAGGCCGAAGAGTTGCGTCGGTCATTCCGAACACTGTCAAGGCACATACCCTCCTAGAGTACGCTAAGAGTATGGAGACACCTCCTGGAGATGATGTGCAGAGCGAAATCCAGGAGAGATTGTTCCACGTGAGTACCGTTGGTACATCGTGTTTTTTTCACCACTTCATTTACTACCGTTCATGTTGTCACCCTGTGATGAATGCATATATACACTTGTAGTAACATTATATCCCCCTGGTTCCATTGACCCTAATGGTACCAGCATGATTAGGAAGATGGAGGGACGCGTGCGGAAAGAGATCCGGAGGTGGAAGACGTGTTTAATGGTTGCCTCTAAAACCGACAAGGAACTTAGGTGGAAACGCGTTCGATTTCCTCTTACAAACGTGTCTTACGCCATGGAAGTAGAGAATAAAACGGTTGCCCATAGTCCTGCGTGCCTTTTGCACTGCTGCATGGAGAGGATCCGTAGCGCACTGCTATCGAGGAAAACGGTCTCTTGATACAGGAATCTGATTAGGTGTGACAAAATTGATTTCGATTACTCGATTATCACCACTGTTTACTGAATTGCCAGTCAAATGAGTCTTACGCCAGTTTTAGGTAGGTAGAGAGGGAGAGGGAAAGAAGAAAATAATGTAAATCATTTCCTGTCTATACCTATTACAAACCAGTCTTGTTGAAAACACTAACAAATCTTCGCGATCTGACCCTTAACTAAAACATGCCACGATACATTTGCGAGACAAGTTCAGTGGTGTGTGTGTGTGTGTGTGTGTGTGTATTAGTATGTAGGCCTACGTTTAGAAAACCTAGCTGAAGAGTTTGCAAACTATGTCAGGCGAAGAATCCATTCTTGACGTGTTTGTCTGTCTCGATCATTCTCCCCACGTTCGTGAACAGGCTCTATTCGTCGATGGCCTCTCGCTAAGTCTAGATGAGGTTGTTGCCATAGCAACAGACGTTGGTCTTGACGGGGAGGCAGCCCGTGCCTTCATCCAGGACTCCACAAATATCGAGAAAACCAAAGTCATCGCCAAAAAGTGGGCCCAGACCGGGGTAACAGGTGAATAAAATAAGATGCATACGAATAGTGTGACAGTGATTTTAATACTGCTGCCGTGAACATATTGTCTGTTGAGAATGAGAAGGGCTTTAAGTTGTCTCGACTACTAGTACTATGGCCCGAATTCACGAAGGTGGTACAAAATTAATGAAACCATGGTTTAAACCGTGGACAAAAACCAAGGAGCGCCAAGTGTCGCATGGAATATTTCGTTACGAAATCAGTCATTTCGTCGATGAAATGATTATTTTGTAACGAAATGACAACATTTTGTAACTAAATGAACATTTCGTCCACGAAATGATAATTTCGTTTATGAAACGGTCATTTTGTCGACGAAATGACCAATTTCGTAACGAAATATTCCGTGCGACACTTGGCGTTCCATACATGGTTTTTGTCCATGGTTTAAATCATGGTTTCATTTGTACCACCTTCGTGAATTCGGGCCTATGGGTGTAGTGACAACTCTTAGCGCCCTTATCATTCTCAACCGACGATATATATATATATATATATATATATATATATATATATATAATTCAAACTTGACAAAAAACACATTATTTTGTGCGATGAACGGGCGAATAAACTTCTATCAATTGAGCAGCTCTGGGGCCTCACAGAAATAGGCAGTGTAAATATTGCGGCCTCATCACTCGAGTATTTTATAAGAAGAAAAAAACTAAGACACAGAATACTTTCGTCAGGGTTTGGGCTGTAGGGGCTGCGGTGTACAGTATTTACAATCCTCAGACTAATAATTGGGAAGAAATGCAAAAAAAAAAAATAGATAAACAAAATAATGACCGATGAGAGCATGTTTTCTTAACAAAGCAAAGACCTTTATTTTTAATGCAATGTACTTACGAGCTTTTAAAACATATTGGGTGCCTCAAGGCCCATTTCGCCAAAAAACAAAACAAAACAAAACAAAACAAATAAATGAAATAGACGGTTGATGATAGCATTATGAAGACCATGGTTCTGAGTTACCATGTGTATATCCTAGTAATTTCACCTGTTCCACAGGCGTGCCAACTTTCTATATGAATGGAAGATTCGCCTTTTCCGGCGCGCAGGAGCCCGAGATCTTCATCGACGCTTTCCGATGGGCAGCCGAAAAGCATCCGAATGGCCGACTCAACAAACCGAAATTATAGCATGTGGGATCCACAATCCACCAACCAGTTTATGGCGCCAAGAAGCTTATCTGACGCTGTTTAACAAATGAAGACAGTTATTCAGGGCAACACTGAGAAGAGGATGGACGAATCCACATTACGTGACATCACGCTGGAACACAGTTTAGCTTGAAGTTTTATTTTCTTTTAGGCATGTTAGATGTTGAGGGCGCTGTAACCATTGCCGCAAAATCAAAATTTAAGCTTTCTGGGAGAATTGAAACTATTATATCGACATCAGTGTCATCTTTCGTCGAGGCAATGATTAATGTGTCGTGAATAAACATAATAATAATGATGTCAGTGATTTATCCGGGTCTTTTTCCCCTTGTGCCAAACGAGGTAAAATATCCTGCAATCCCTAAATCGGACTGTTAGGTGTTATACTTGGGGGCCCCTACTATAGTATTTTGTTCATCTTCGAATGATATTCATAGGTGTATTATGGTTGATTATTATGCACACACACACACACACACAATGAACGGACACATATTCACAAATAGTCGCGCATCCATGCTCAGTATTAATCGTGTTAATACTAGAAGGGTCTATGTGTCCAGATCCTTTCATTATGTTAATGTATGTTGTACTTGATTAATAAAACCCCGTGGGTTTCAGGTAGTAACCCACAGCCAGTCCGTGTGAAAATGTGTTCTGTCCTGTCAACCTCTTGAATCCTACACGAACTTCGTTCTTAGAATAATGTATACAGAGTCAACTTATACTAGGCTTAAAACATGTAGGCCTATCAGAATCAGAATATCGTGGAACAGAATGATGTATGGTGCAACCCTCACACCTCAGCGTACACGTAGTATGTTGATATGATATTATTGCTTTCTTTCTCTTTTTTTTCAGCGGGGCCAATTTTTCATGACATCCACAAAAAGAGAAAAAGAATAAGCTTGTTATCATCAAATTCACGCAGTCACATCCATTCACTGTCAACTCCGATATGTACCAGACAAATAACATTTAGCGACACTTAAAAAGAATCATTTTATTATGAAGGTAATAATCAACAATAATTGATCAAAAAGAGAGAAAAAAAATCCTGGAGCCAATGAAATGTTCACGAATTCAATATCAAATATCATTAAACCCTCTGGTGGTAAGAAAACGAAACATGGAAAAGGGGTCGGTAAAGTACAAAAGAATAGTATGCATATATACTCCCAAAATACATACCCCGTTCAAAGAGCTTAAATCGACATGATTAAACAATGTGGAAGACGTTTCTATGTATGGTATTTTGTTTAAGCTGAGGTACGTTCGCATACCCTGAGAATCACGTTGATTTTTTGGTTTTCCTCTATACCAAGGCGACCCAGCCGCGTGTATAGGAGAATAACACGAATGTGAAAAAATCTGATAGTTTGCATATTTTGGCGTGGAAGTAAATGTATCCTCAATCATATTTTGGAGGTATGGGAAGTGCACACGACGAGTCGAGCAAAAACATGATTTTGAACCCATCTTCAGACCTGGATCTAGCAAATCAAGATTCTAGAATCGCGCAAACAATAATTTGCTTTGAGACAATAGAAATATCTTCATTAGAATCATGATTCTTGAGAGAGAGATCACAATAATGATTAGAAGAGAGATTTTTTCAACATCTGAGAGCAAATTTATGAAAGCATTACAGTAATGCTTTCATTAATGTGATGGATGGTTATTCCACCTGCAACTGAAATACCAGCAAACCTACTCAAACATTTTGAATAGTTTAGCTGTTTTGGTCACATACACATTCTTGTATTTCATAATCCTTCCTGGATCATTTCAGGAACTCATATGAAAAGCTTTTCAACTACTCTTCAAACGCATCCTTTAACACGTGTCGTGATCAAGTTTAACATTATTATCATGGACTTTATCGTTTACACATATTGTATAAAAGCAATTTACTGCGATTTTTATTACTAGTATACTATCAGTATCGGATAAATAAATATTACTTGAGAAAACATGAAACGTTCGGTCAGCACCTTGTTCATCAAGTGCAGTTTAAAACGTAATTTGATTCTGTAGTAGATTGTCATCACTCTCTCGCCATATTTTGTGTAATTTGGATATCAATCCCTATTTGGCCACCTCGGTAAAACAATGTTTACACAAACATGCGTCTTGCACCGATCTTAACATTATTTTCAAAGTTTAAATACATGTAGCAAGTATTTATGTCATTAAAAAGAACGAGTTTTTAATAGAAAATGGAGAGAGAGAAAAAAAATGATACTAATAATCAGTTGAGGCGCAGCCACAGGTCATTCAGTTATATTCTCCACTTCATAGAGCGCGTGAAAACCTTGTCCCTTGACAGTGGCGTCGGACCTGAAGATCAGCCAGAGCTCTCCCGTCGCGGGCTTGATCTCCCTCGGAGGAGGCGCCGACCCGCAGAACCTGGATGTTTTTGTTGTTTGCAAAAGAAGGTCCCAATATCATCAAGACTATATAGAGTGATCTCAATGAACAGGGATTCACTACACTTGAGCATGTAGCACTGATATGATTATTCTTCATTATTAGGAAATATGACAATAAACTACTGATAATGGCGGGCATTTTGTCAAAGGGCGAAGGGAACATGTCTGATTATTGTATTAAATACTCTTTGTCCTTTGTTTACTCTGCATAATGCATCAATCATGTCAACGCACTGATTGGTTGTAACAGCTCAGACGACCGCTAAGCAAGCGCTTTCCAAAGTATCTGCGTCGGAGTTGGCCTATTCTATCTTGTCCTTTTCATGGGTTTGGTAGTAGACACGAAAATGTCTCCTTTTGGTGGCAGTTTTCTGCACTTTGACATGAACATCCAGCTGGCTAAATACCTACCTTCCTATATGCTTGCTTTCCACGTCGTTCTCCGGTCCGTCATGAAGTTCGAGGTAATCAAAGAGACAGCTTGACTCCTGCTCCACATCGAACTTTTGGTAGTGGAAGCGGATAACCGAACCGTTAATCCGCCACACGCATTCCAGACTATTCGGATAGGGGTGGGGGAAATCCGGCGTCTCGATTATTCCTGTACCTGCAACGATGTGATGCCATACGAGAATTATGCGAAAGAATTACGTTTTTCAACTCAACTCAAAGCGATATTTAGTTCACTGGAAGAAGAAGAAGAAAAAAAGAAGAAGAAGAAGAAGAAGAAGAAGAAGAAGAAGACTGGCTAATGTAAGTTTGAGGATGAACGAAGAAAGCACACATACTATAACGTATTAAATACGGAATAATGAAAACCACAAGTTCGTCTTCAATATTAACAAAGTGTATTTTCGGGTTTGTGTTAATTTTTTCATAATGCCACTCATGGCAAAAAAAAAAATGCTTGACGTAGTAAGTTGCAGTGCTATCATTCATCTTCTGTAACGCTTTTCGTACATACATGTTTTGCTAATATATTCTGCATATTTCTGGAGGGTTAATGCAGTCTTGAAATGTTCATGCCGCATGCGCACTCATGATGGGACAAAATTTGCGTGTGACAAAACAGATTAAGTTTGCCCGAAGGAACTCATGGATACATTCATGTAATAACAAAACTATGTAAACTTATGATTAAGTTTATTCTCATATGCCAAGTTGTACATGTACATCGTTCAAATGCAATTAATTTTGTACTGCGTATCACCAGTATCATTTTTTTTCAGCTGATTTTGGAACTTTATTTTGCAGGGAAATACAGTTCCTTCTTCTCTTGCAATGTTGTGTGTGGATATGGTATGCGAAGTTTCTTTTCTGAGGTGATACAATCACACTTTTGAATTATATTGGTAAGTTTGACTCTGAGACAGTTGACTAACAACCCATTACTGGATGTCACCATTTAACAATCAATCATCCAAACTTTAAATTCATTGTAGTAAACAAGAATACTGGATCAACTGCATGTGCTGTATAGATTTTCATGTAACACATCCAACAAATTTGCATATATATATTCCTCTTCAGAGGAATATATATCTCTCATATTTTGAGATAAATGAGCATTACGTACCATTTAGGACACCACCACACTTTTTGCCTGTACCGCGCGACGTCTCCGCCGCGCGGTACTCGATGACGAAACCGCCCTCATGTGGCCAGTCCGAGTTGTAGTGAATCATCATGCGATTGGACGTTGTGTTATAGACGCGTTCATTGTCGTCCTCCCCGCATATCCGAGAGAGGTGTCCGGATACAGCGTTCTCTCCTCGGATAGCCAGATAATCCGGGCAGTCACTGTTAACCGGCCAGTCATAAATGTCAAGTCTGAGTCAAAATGATAGAAATAATAATTGAATATACTCATCCATTATCACAGATTCATGACATAACGCACTATACCATGGTCGGCTTGGTCGTTGCATGCATTGTTTATCTTTGTTCCTTTCTGTTTTTCTTTTCGTTTGGTTTGGCGTCCATCTTAACCGTAACCCAACCCTGTAGTCTGCAAACGAGTAATCATACGACATGCATGGTCAGTGATCAACCGAATATAAAGCGGAACATAACAACTGCCTGGTCAATACAAATTTAGAAGAAAACAAGGAAAAGTAGAAATTACGCGGTGCGTAAAATATGTCCCCGCCGGAAGTAGCATTTAGTAGCAAAATGTACAATATCGGTAAAAAAATCAAGGTCAAAGGTCAAAATTCTGTGTAGAAGTTTTAAAGCCCTCACCTAGTGCCATCACAAAAAGCAAACGGAATCGAAATCGGGTTAGAAATGGCAAAGGAGTAGCATTTTGTAGCCAATGTACAATATAGGTCAAAAATCAAGGTCAAAGGTCAAAGAAGTCAAGGGTCAAAATTCTGTGTAGAAGTTTTGAAGCCCTCACCTAGTGCCATCACATAAAGCAAACGGAAGTGAAACTGGGTTAGAAATGGCAAAGGAGTAGCATTTTGTAGCCAATGTACAATATAGGTCAAAAATCAAGGTCAAAGGTCAAAGAAGTCAAGGGTCAAAATTCTGTGTAGAAGTTTTGAAGCCCTCACCTAGTGCCATCACATAAAGCAAACGGAAGTGAAACTGGGTTAGAAATGGCAAAGGAGTAGCATTTTGTAGCAAAATGTTCAATGCAGGTCAAAAATCAAGGTCGAAGGTCAAAGAAGTCAAAGGTCAAAATTCTGTGTAGAAGTTTTGAAGCCCTCACCTAGTGCCATCACATAAAGCAAACGGAATCGAAATCGGGTTAGAAATGGCGGAGTAGCTTTTGTAGCAAAATGTACAATATAGGTCAAAAATCAAGGTCAAAGGTCAAAGAAGTCAAAGGTCACAATTCTGTGTAGAAATTTTGAAGCCCTCACCTAGTGCCATCACTTAAAGCAAACGGAATCGAAATCGGGTTAGAAATGGCGAAGGAGTAGCATTTTGTACCCAATGTACAATATAGGTCAAAAATCAAGGTCAAAGGTCAAAGAAGTCAAAGGTCAAAATTCTGTGTAGAAGTTTTGAAGCCCTCATCTAGTGCCATCACATAAAGCAAACGGAATCGAAATCGGGTTAGAAATGGCGAAGGAGTAGCATTTTGAAGCAAAATGTACAATATAGGTCAAAGGTCAAGGTCAAAGGTCAAAACTGAAATTCTGTGTAGAAGTTTCAAAGCTCCCGTGTAGTGCTATCATATAAAGCAAACAGAATCAAAATTGGCTCATAAATGACAGAGAAGTAGCAAATTGAACATTTTGATCACACACGGACGCACAGACGGACGGAGAGACGGACAGACGGACACACACACGTACGGAGCCCGTTTCATAGTCCCCTGCTCGAACTCGTTCGGCGGGGACAAAAAAAAAATGTCAACATTCAAGCTTTTGAGTAAAGTTCTAATAGACTGCTTATTAGCAGTTGCCAAATGCTGATTATGGACATAATGATATCAGTTGATCCCAGAAGCTTACCCAGAGGTTCGGAGTAGAGGTCAAAATATCTCATTCGAATGACCCTGAAGTCAAGTAACTTTGAGATCTTCTTTCGAAGGGAGCCAAATATGGCACACATTCATATTACACGAACATACAAATAAACACCATAACAACACAGTATTATACACGAATACACATAGATACACACCATCACACCATAAAACTGTCATACACACACGCCCCCCTTCCCACACACATACACCATCCCACACTCTGAACAGGCCACTACAATACATGCACTCACCTGAACGTGATCCCTGAAGTGCTTTGCAGGTTGATGAACCAGATGCAGTCGACTGAGTGCGTATTGTTGGCGGGAATGTCTGGTCTGGTGATGACACCCTCTTCGTCGTGCAGGTGGCCCCCACATCCGGGTATTTCTGCCAACGCACGGAAGTGTCAAATAGTAATCAATGAAACATTAAATCTAAAAATACAGTTCAGCTTGTTAATGCATCTTTCTTCTCTTTCATTTCCTCTCTTTCTCTCACTCTCTTTCTCTCACTCCTCTCTTCCCTTTCTGACGAATTACGTTTGAAGTAGGGCCTACTGGATATTTCGGTGTTTTCGATATAGGCTGATTGGCATTATTGGTTCTGCATGTTTGCTTTCTTTACAACAGAGAGTTGCGAGCAGATTAAGCCCGTGCTTTCCAGTCTTGGCCTCTATAATGTCCCCCTTCCAGTCATATATATTTGGATCATCGCTTTTTCAGTCAATAGAATGTGATGCGAACTCTTGCACTCTGTTTTGATGGATACAGGAATAATTGTAAAATTTTCAATATCAGAAGTCAAATATCAACCAAATTTCTCATGAATAGCGAGGTGCCTAATCTCGATTCTTTCACTTTTACTTACTCGATTCTTTTAACGAAGTATACCAATTTCGTAGGAAAAGGGTTCAGGTGGACGAGATTGAATAATTTTGAATTCCGTCTGGTATCTCTTCTTACTAAGACATCACTTTTTGAAGGTAAACAATGAGAAACAGTGAGAAACTTAACCTAAAGACCAAAATCTAATTTAACAAAATGGCATATATACGATTTACAAGTACAGTCTATCAAATTATCTAAAGTGACATATATCTATCTAATCTATCTATCTAAAAATAGATGAGGGGGTGCGGAAACAAAGTATGAGCGTAAAGGAATGTGAAGCGATATTCAACTAATAGACATGTTGCTTATCATGATGTTGGTGGGAACACGAGCCCCCTCCCCTTATAACCCACGTGACACAGACGCGAGTGACGATTCTTACCTTGACAGCGTTGCCCGTCTTCGTGAAGAACATACCCGGGTTCGCAGGAACACATGAACGACCCCACGATGTTATGACAGTGTTGCTCACAAACGTCCGTGCCTCGATGCTCACATTCGTTCGTGTCTGCAAGGTAATCAAAGAGTTAGCGATTTTAGGAGAGAAGGACGATAACCTTCCTTTAATTTCAACGGAAGTATCAAAGATAAAACATAGTCCTCAGAAGGGTTAGAAATTAATCTTCTAACATTTGGAATTTGCTTGCAGTATATCCAAAGGGTCTGACAAGAACTTGTCTGGTTGACGCGATTTGCCAAGAAAATCAGTTGCTTTTATATAATATTTTAAGATGAAAATTGTAAAATAATTTCGATCGTATTACGCGCCCTTTATTCCAGAGGAGCCCTTCCCGTTCAGAACAATGGCTGATAGGTAGAACGTTACGTGACAACCGACTGTACCCTTGCAATCGTATTTTTCCAACAAGATCCATGAGATTCACTCTAGCGCGTAAGTCGGTGAATACTCCTATTACCCGATTTACCGATTATCGATTATGAATAATCGAGTATTTAAAAACAAACAACAAACGATTACGACGTCGTAGCAACAGTGATCGGGTAAACTCTTAGACTTTCGTACATTCGAGAACCAAGACATTTCACCTTTTTTTTTTTGTAACAGAATAAGGTTTCAGAAGCCAAACTAGTAAAATGAGAAGAGTGATACTATACAAAATAAGTGTAAAACCTTATGGTAATTATGTCTGCATGGTTACGTTGTCATGAAACTGAAATGATGAAAATGACATAACAAACTTCGAAAAATGGAGGGACCCACTAAAATGAGAAAAGCTTGCAGAACGTGGACCCCTCAGATACAGAGCGTCAATTAAAAAAAAATACGTTAATGCTCAAAAGAAAAAAGCTCTAATCATGATTGCTATTAACGTAATCATGATAATAATCATTGTCACATTAATCATGTTTCTACTAAGTGTTATCTTGAAGGCAATATAAAAAGAAGCTAGGCAAGAAAAGGGAGATTTATACTCAACATAGGATTACATCGGTATGGAATACGTAGATTTTAATCAAAACTCCGATATTTATTGTCTTTTACAAAGTCTTTAGGAGCACTTTTTTGTTAAGTTGATGAAAAAAGAATTAGAAAGAGAGCGGATTGATTTAAGGCTGGCATGCAGTCAAGAGAGATTTTGCCTTTTGTCAGGGTTGTGTACAATGGAGTCAATTTCAAGAGCAGGGTGGGGCAGAAGCTTGCGCGATTGTGATGTCATCCCCTTCCTGGCTAATGAGAACATGTTATTGATTGCATGTGCGCGCCGCGTCCCGTACGCATGGCAACCAAAACGGCATTATAATATCCGGAAGCCTAATTCATCAATACTAGTAACCTTAGTACGTGAAAATAATATTAGTGGTGTATACTACCGACGATCGACTCCCAGCAAACGTGTTACCTGTGCGCAGCTTGATCTGCAGTAATATTTCACGTCCATTTTAAGTACGTGGACGTTTCCATATACAAGGAATCGAATTCAGTGGGATCCAACCTGTGGCGTAGGCAGTGAGTTTTGTTTGGTATTTAATGCGAAGTCTATATTGATATATGATTTGAGTTTCTTATATACGCTTGAATCAGCTTTCAAATTAGTGTCGTTCGCTATACTCATCACGCTAAGTGAAATGCTACATAAGTTATTTCAGGGATATTCCTCGTTTAGATCAAAACCCAACATAAAGCAATTTGAAGGTAAGATAGGTGAGGTAAACAATGGCACTGTAAACTGTCATTGATATTACTGCAATATAATGTAACAACGCATGTGGAATGATATGTATATAGGGATTTAAAAAGATGGTGGCGTAGACTGGATAATCCGTCGATGATAATTTCTGTAATGATTATTATGTTCAACTTGAAAGAAGTGTGCTCATGTGGCAACAAGATGGGCCTAAAAGACAACAATCCTAGCTGGAAGTTCATAACTTGATTGATGGATAATGTAATTATATAGAATATGAGTCATCGCTAATCACATCAGTCACAGTTGACATTGTGGTTGTGTACAGTTACTGTTCCATTCGTGAGAATGTAGAAGTTGTAGGTCTATGTATGTTATCATTGTTCGACTCTCATTGTTTGGCTTTCGTTATGTACTCTAACCGGCTATCTACAGTAGATATGAAAGTGGCAACATGCCGTTTGCCGTTATGTCGCAATATAATCATGCTACAATTTAATATAGTGAGCAACTACATTGATAACAACGTCCAAAATCACTATGACTGATTATGTGCTGTCTGCTTTTCACGCATTCACTCAAAATAGTATTTCATGATGAAGTTCACCGACTTGACTCAGCGTGCACTGAAAGACCTGGAAGACCGCTCCAAAGAGAGAGAGGCAAAGTTCAACAATGTCCAGGAAGAGTTTGACCAAGTACAAGATGAAATCCATGAGCAGTTCAACTACATGAACACTCGTCTCTTGAGAGTAAGAGCTTGAGCTTCTGGAAAATGTTAAATTCATTATAATCATTTTAACCCGAAAACGGCCGGGAAGGGGGGGGGGGGAGGGGAGATTTTTGATCGCGCCGCTCGCTGACTTTTTACTTTCAAGTCTCGCACATCTTGTGACACCATTTCAGAGACTCCAACTCTCCCGTTTTCGACGGGAGATCTCCCGCCGAAAACCCATTTTTGCAAAATCTCCCGTTCTCCCGCTTGAGATTTAATTTCTCCCGCCCTGGCTCTGTGTCTCCCGTTGCAAAGGATTTCTTACTTATTACTATCGTATGTTAAAAAAAAAAATAAGCCTTAGATAGCACCAGAGAGCTAGAACCCTAGGAACTTCGCGCTTCGCACGCATCAACTTAGAGTCTCCCGTTTGCTAGGGGTTTCGGGCGAGAGAATCTCCAGATCAGAAGGTGCTTGGGGTTGGAGTCTCTGCCATTTTCGCGAAAATTGGCACACAGTTACCACACTGCATTACCTATATACATGCTTGTCAGACCGAAAATAGCTCAAAACGTGATATTGTGTACAAAGTAAATACAAATGGACTTTTTTTCTCACGTAATTCAAAAAGATGTGATTATATTCACTTTCATTGGCTGAAATCAATTCATTTTTGCATAAATATGCTTGAAAAAGGTACTGTGATAATTTTTTTTTGCGATAAATAAGAAGAACAAAAGGTCGAAAAACAAAGAAATACACAAGAAATTCATATGACAGCAAAAAAAATAGGATATTAATTTTGATAACTTTTCTTCAAGTGCATTATTAGGAATGCTACAAAGAATTTTTACACCAAATATTAGGATTCTACATAGGAGCTTTATTTCAGGTTTAGAGCAAAACATGTGACTTCACGCATATATTAGCCTTATTACTTAGGTAACTCTAATATAGAATTCAAGAAATTCAAATTTCATTTTTTTTTTAAGTTTCGTATATATTATCCCACACGTAAATATGTGCCAATTTTCGATCGACGGTTGAGATCGGGAGGCGTTTTTTTTTTAAAGACGGCACAGATTGGGGCATGGCGCGTGTTAAACCTATGGGAAAAACGTTGGGTTAGGGTTTTTGGTTATGGTTAGGTTTAGGGTTAGGGTTAGGGTTGGGGTTAGGGTTAGGGTTAGGGTTTGATGGTTAGGGTTAGGATTAGGATTAGGGTTAGGTTTAGGAATAGGGTCCCCGATAGATTTTTACTTTCCCCAATCTGTGCCGTCTAAAAAAAAACACGCCGGACCCGCACCATCCCCCCCCCCCTCCTCCCCTCCCCCGACCACAGAAAAAAGGCCAGGCCTGGTTAGGATTTATAGTTGGGCTATTTTTATTTGTTTATCATTATGACTAGAGGGGTTATCAACATCATCTTTGTCACAATGATAATTCTCGTTTTCCATCTAGACAAACATCTTCAGTGTTTACACCGCTTTTCACTTCTACCATATTTTTCCTGATTCAGTTGGTTACCACGGAGCTCCAGCTGGACGTCATGCGGCACAAGGCGGAAGAGATTAAGGCAAGACTGGATGAACTGAAGGAGGAGGCAAGGAAACCCGTCAAACCTCTGGAGAGGGACCTCTTCTACCCCAAGAGCTGGATTACCATGTAGCTATGGCAGCGATCGGCTTGCCAGAGTACCAACGCCAATCAATGATACGTCATCTTGACCTTATATGGACTTGACCCTCATTGTGACGTTGTTATGACAAAGTGCAATTCATATTAATGGCGGAACATCACTGAAACAGTGAAATGATGTATTCTTAGCCATTCATCATAGTTCTTCTATTTGCTTCTATGCAGTGTACAGTACGTATATAGTGACAGCAAAGTGCTGAACCTACAGATAGACGAAAACTGAATTATTTTTTCCTTTTCGTTTTTTTCTACCATTTTGAATTAAGAAGATAAGTCAGGATAAAGAATTGATGAAAATGAGGTGAAAATAATTTGACTGGTAGATTTAAATACGATGGGACAGACTTTGCTACAGTCCTTCCTCATTGTGATGTAAAGAATTGGCAAAAAAATGGTTTGGAACAGAAATCTCAATTTTGCAAACGACAGTGTTCCCATGTTTGCCCCCCCCCCCCCCCCCCACACACACACACACCTTTCTGCATTTTTGAACCTTACGAATCGGAATGAATGACGCCATCCATGCATTCGGGTTTGTTTGTTTTTTTTTTCCTTAAACACGCAAATCAAGAAATTACTGATAAGTGTACTTTGTTTGTCGATTACTATGGCGCCTTGTATAATGCGAACAAAAGAACGTGTCAATTGTATTTATTAGCTATAAAATCTTATCTGTTATACTTGTATAACAATACTCCACACTCTTGATCTGAAACTGGTTGCGAAGAAAACAAAACAAAAACTATATTTGCCTTTGATCGTGTTCCTCCTAATAGTTTTAGCTCTTCTCTTTTTAAAACACTAGAAAAAATGTGGATCTTCATCTTTCACAGGAGAACCCAACATTGCATTTAGAATAAAAATTGGAATAAAATCCCGTATGCAGCTGTATATTGTCTGTTGCTTTACGGTCTATGTACAACGTGAAGAGATGAAAGACCCCCACCCGCATTTTCCAAATGTTAATGTCTATGTTTATATCATATCACTGTACTTAAAACAAACATGGATGATGTAAGGCTCTGGCAATGATTTTAAGGCATCCCGGCAAGTGTACCTATTTCTTCTTCTTCTTCTTCTTCTTCTTCTTGTTAAGTCTGCCTCCTTCGGTTAGCTGAAGATTCTTGCAGACTGTGTGTATTTACCGTTATGACGTCCATTCGAATGTTATTTAGCATGCATTATGATGCAGCTTATTTACAGATATTTACATGCACATATATTTCATATATTCATATATTAATATGAAGTAAGGAAGAAAGAGCGGGAAAGAAAAAAAAGGGGAGAAAGCAAAGTAACCAAGTGGGGAAAAAAACAGAAGGAGTGTAATAGCAGAGAGAAGAAAAAAAAGCATTAAGAGATAGACAGGTGGAAAAGAATAAAGACAAAATGGGACTAGGAAAGGAAGAGAGAGAGAGTGAGAGAGAGAGACCGTGTTGGTCTCTCACTCTGTGAGTCTGTGTGTGTGTGTGTGTGTGTGTTTACGTATGGGGAAAGAACAAAGAGACAGAGGGATGGACAGAGTAAGAGGGAGAAAGAAAAAGAAAGAGGCGAGATGGAAAAAGAGATAAACATTATCTCAGTGGGACAGGTGTTTCACTGAAAACTAGCCATTCAAGACAGGAAGTTGTGTGCCATGGCAAGCATTCATCTGACGCACACACTTTACTGCTTGCGCACAGAGGCGTACAGGCGCTGAAGAAGGCGCGCGCCATGCCATGAAAAATTAAACAGGCAGTAGTAGTAAACTGCATTTGCATGCCAATTGCGTTTGCATGAACTATTAACCAGAGACTTTTAAGTTAGTCTGCATGTCGAGATGGAGCGACAGCTGCTTCTAAAAATCATCGTGAGATTACATTCCTGAGGATGTAACGTGCTGTTTGCAGACTTACAGCGACATCTAATGAGGCAGGTCGCTGAAGATGAATTCGCTTGCCGAATCTGACTCGGAGTCGGTTTTCAGCGGCTTCGGGTTGGACGAGATCCCGCTTAAGGAGAGAATGTTGATCATCAGCGACTGGATGCAGCTAAAGAAGAACTACAAACGCCTCGAACACCGCCTCGACTCGATGCAGAGCGACCTATCGGCAATTCGGCGACGGACATCGGAGCTGACGTCACATCTCGACGATCATGTCGAACAGTGCTGTCGCGTCGAACGTCGTCTGGCAAATCTCCACGACGACTTCAACCACCTCAGCGACAGCGTGTGCGGGCTGCGGCAGCAATACCTTGACACCCCAGCAGGCTCATCTCTGCCACCATCGCACGTCGATGGCTATCAGACGGAGTTTGTCATGTCATCTTCAGGGAAAGGTATGAAAAAATATGAAAGGAGAGCCATGACCACTGAAACAGAGGATCACAATTACGAGTTCCGCGAGTCGCAGACGTTAGCCGGAGAGGAAGAAGCTACAGAACATGAAAATGAGTTCTCTGCAGATGACAATGGATGTGAAACGCAAAGTACTTCGGGGCAGGAGAAGAGGCTGTCTGCTAGCTCTCTTACAGACGAACAACGCGTGACCACGGTGCAATCTCTTTCTGCTAATGATACCTTTACTACAGAAGCTGACAGAAGCAATGAATCTACCAGCACTATTTACCAATCAATGTCATGCACTAAAAGAAGTAAATTCCTTCGAACATCTACCGATGCCACTAAAAGCAAAAGCGTAACTGCAAAGGCACAATACGGAGACTCGTTTCATCAGTCTGTTGTGCTTCCATCGAGGCTTGGTAATAAAGAAGTCTTGTCAACGTACACGTGGCAGTTTTTCCAAATTTACGACAGGCTCGTCGATCGTCGAGTAAACAGAAAGTGTCAGACGACGCGGCGACGACTCAACGACGCCTCGTCGACCGAATCGACGAAAGAGAGCGGCCCCAGCGATTCCGACTTCGACGCGGCAGGGTCGCTGAGCAACTTGAGGCAGAGGGCAAGGAAAGCTATCCTGCGGAGACTCGCCCTGAGCGAATCGATGTTCAGCGAACTCCAGGAGTTCAGCGATGCCGTTGGTCACGGACTCGGAGACAACTTCGACACGGCGAACGTCACCTACGATGACGTCAAGGGTCTGTTGTCATGGTTACAGGCCGTTGATGCTGATGTCTTCCGACGTGTTGTTAAAAGAGATGGAGCAGTGGCGTTACGAGATAGCCTGAGGGAGGCATTGCGCGTTGCCGTCGCGACGGTCCACGCAACTTTGCACCCATCAAAGGACAGCGAAGACACGGACATGGATTCCTCAGTAGATCTTCAGTATTGATGTGCGAATGGGCAAGCATGAGATTTTTTAAAGTCTACCTGGCTGGTTTTGTAGCTGAATGTTTCGCGATTACAATGTTTAGAGGATGTGCTACGGGCAAAAAGAGCTGTAAAGTCGCATATAAGTATGCGTCATTTTAAACGTTCACCAGTTTGTTTACACTTGTTCCCCTCCAACCTTTTCGTTTAGTAGATCCATGTTGTAAATTTAGGGTACGTTTACGCAACTTAATTAGGAAGCAATCGTAATATAATCATTGACCCTGATTTTGGGTGTTCGAGCGTATTTCTTTATCTATCTTTATTATGGTATCTATCAGCGTGTGTGTGTGTATATATATATATATATATATATATATATATATATATATATATATAAGGGTGTGTTGTGTTCTGCTTGGTTTTTTCGTGAAGCTCAACGAGCCACTCTTTCCACTTACCTACACACTGGGTCGAACTTTCGGGCGATATATGGTAGCCTATAGGGCATGCGCAGTGAAAGCTACCGACTGTGTTCACGCATATATGCGAGCATCCTCCGTTATCACGTTGACATTCATCAACATCTAAAAGGGAACAGACAAGAGATACGATTATTACTAGTATATGGAAGCTTTGAATTCTCTCAGAGCAACAAACGAGCAATATTGTAGAACTCATTAAAGCTAGTTGTTTGTTTAGTGTTTGTTAGTTTGGGGTTTTGTTTGTTTTTTGGTCAGAGCTCAATTTTTGTTAATTTCATGCTAATGAGAATTTTTCATCATAATTCATCTTAACAATCATGAAATATTCATTGTATAAGCCTCCTGACAGTGTGTTGCTTTTATGTCAGTGTACATAAATGTTTGTGCGTCTGTCTGTTCGTGCGTGTATGCGTCTGTGCGTATATCCATGTGTGCGTATAGTGATACAGTTCATCTAAGTGCATATTAGTAAATACAAGTTTACAAATATAATGCCGTGTACAGAGGTACCCTTGCAAAGTGGAAAAGAGATGTATGCTATGATAAATGTTATTATGCGTTTAATCATCTATTTTCATGAATTTTAAAGGGATCGTACAGTTTTGGTTGAGACCTAATTTCAGGTTTCTAACATTTTTCAGTGAGATAATGAGAAACCTCTTATGAAATATGAAAGAGCATATAATTCTATGAGGAATTCAATGTTTATTTGATAAAAATTGGTTTTGAAATGGCTGAGATATCCAAAAAAGAGTGATTCTAATAAAGTGTGGGACCCACACTTTATTACGATTGCTTAGTTTTACTTTGTTTTTGGATGTTTCAGTCATTCCAAACCTGATTTTCATCAAATAAACTTTGAATTCCTCTTAAAATGGTATGCTCTGTACTATATCATAAGTGTTTTCTTGGTATCTCACAAAAAGTTAAAAGCCCAATTCTCATCTCCACCAATACTGTACTAACCCTTTAAGATATTTCAAGGGGTTTGTCTTGTTATTGAGAACATATTTTAAACGTATGTATTGAGTTCATCATAGCATAATGTATACACCAGTCCTGTCTGCGTGTGCTGCTGTCCAGATATAATGTGATTTTTATGATTGAATGTACAGTATTGTAGCCATGTACTGTAGAATAGTTTGCTCTTTTGTAATGATTGACTACTTTGCCAACCACTCCGTGCCGATGCTGATGGTCTCTTGATATCTCTCCTGTGTCGTGCCAGTTTTGGTACAAAATCTATCAAGATCTGGGCCCCATTTCATAAAAGATGTTTAATAGGATGGCAACTCTTGCTGGAATGGCAACAGCCAATCAGGAAGCTGGATTCTTGTCGTTACTATGACAATTGCTATTCCAGCAAGAGTTGCTATCTTATCAACTTTTTATGAAATGGGCGGGGCCCAGATGACCCTTTTGGGACATGCATGTGGCAACTGAAAATAAAAACAGATCGAAGCACATTCCTACACAGTGAATTCTCCAGAAAGTAGCTTGAACGTGTGTATTTGAATAAGAATGATATTATATTGTAGTTGCAGATTGGAGTCGATATTCCTATTAGATTGTCCATACATGTACACTGTATATTCCTTGCTCCCGTGGATGCTATATCAAACAATCATGACTTCATGCACCAAGACATTAGCAAACAACATAATATTAGAAGTGTGGAATTCTATAACTTTTCGTTTCTTTCTGGTCAATTTGACAGGGGAAAAAAAATCACTTCAGCTTGTTTGATACTGCTCTATTTCAGCCAGCTCGAGCTGCATGACAAGAGTGCAGCTTCTCTCTTCTTTTATTCTTAATTTTATAGATAACAGAGCAAGTGTAAATCTACTGTAAAAAAAAAAATGCAATAAAATGTCATCATACTCGCGTAAACACTATATATGGACAGACATGAACGCACAGCAGCGGAGACCAATATTCTGCAGCTGGTGATTCTGCTGAACGGAAGTTATTGTCCGTGATGAATTTTAAAGGACAAGTTCACCTTCATAGACATGTGGACTGAGTGCATGCAGCAATATTAATAGAACACATCAGCAAGAGTTTGAGGAAAATCGGACAATCCGTTCAAAAGTTATGAATTTTTGTAGTTTCTGCTTAGTCACTGCTGGATGAGAAGACTACTACAACTTGTAATGTCACTTGCGTACAACGATATAAAGAAAGTATACGGAAAATTCAAGATATTTTTACTTTTCTCGCATAATAAAAGAACACTTGACTTCCCTCTCTCCGAAGGCAAGGGGGAATAATATTACCCTTAACATACGTCAGCGACGAGTCGAGGAAATGTGCACTTTTTTCAAAAAGTAAAATTTTGTAAAAATTCTCTTTATATTTTCCTGATATCGTTGTACGCATGTGACATTATACCATTATACACTCTAGTAGACTTGACATCCAGAAGACTGTGCAGATACATAAAAAATTTATAACTTTTGAACGGATTGTCCGATTTTCCCCAAATTTTCACTGATGTGTTCTACAAATATTGCTGCATTCATTCAATCCACATGTATATGAAGGTGGACTTGTCCTTTAAATGCATTTAAAAATACATCACCGAGATCATTGGAATTGGTCCTTATTGGTGCATCAACATATATATATATACATAATATCACATGGCTGCCAACATCGACACATCGATCTCATGAAGGCTGCAAGGAGCGTGTGTTCAAGGAGGTACCCGTATACAATATGCATCTCAATAAGCCAGTTCGTAATTAGCTCATGTACACATTGGTACAAATGACCTTTCTTTTTTATCAGTTAGTTAGGCACTTCACTCGTTTTCAAAGCGGCATAATGCCTAAGCTTGCCTGACGTAACAATTTATGGAATTCATGTTCAAACAAAGAATTATCTCGCGTTTAGAGCAGGTGATCAGAATACTCCATCAGTTGACAATCTAGCGGGCATCCATTTCATTGTTTTGTATTGAATGCAATAACAGCCTATTTCCTTTTATATTGCGAAATACCATTCTTGCTGTCAGGTGGATGTGCTGGCAAGCACCATTTAGATAAGAATCACATGAATAATTATCGCATCACAGATGCTTATCTCAGTGAATTTACAAACTGAAATGCCTGTTGGTACAAATGACCCTTTTTCTGCTCATGCGCAAAGTGGAATTACGAACTGGTCTATAGGTGATGTTGTTTCCCACAAATCAGGGAGGTTTTCATCATGTTCATATTACATCGCATTTAGTCAGGATATGAAAGAAAAACTCCTTTGTAGTATGGAGCCTCCTGCATAATCAGGGAGTTTGTCAAATCAATAAGTAAAGTGATTCCCGTGTAAAATAATCTAATTCATTTTTCTAAAGTCACCATATTAAAGTTTAACGCACACAGTAATGACCTGCATGAACAGTAATGCAGCACACGCCGATAGTTATTAATCTGGCGTGCAGCGCATGCTCTATTTGCACCTGTAGCCTTTGTCAAGCGGCCCTCTCGCTGTAATGTGAGAGGGAGCGAGCAGAGAGTCGTCATGCGAGACAGAGTCACAGCCACCACCAAGAGGCGCGAGAGGGTACGCCTCTCTTTATTCATAACTGTCTAAATAACGTGACAGCCTTTGACAAAGACTAATCTTCATAACGCGAGCTCAGAGTAGTCATGAAACCCGATCCCATCAAACGTGTGTCCATTCATGAGTGTGTAGATTGTGTGTGAATATCATGCCGATAATAACGTGTTGCATCGAAAGGGTTCTGAACTTTTCAAGTGACACATTTGGGCCCAACAACGAGTTATGACGAAGACGGTGATAACGATGACGATGACAACGATCATCATCATCATCATCATCATCATCATCATCATCATCATCATCATCATCATCATCATCAAAATCATAATCACGATCATGATACTGTAACAATAGTCACAATATCAATTAACAATTACTTATCGCACCAATCTGCCAAAGGTAAAACCTGTGTCTCACATCTATATTAACATACCTGTGTATGATATTCATTGGCATAGATAGATAAAGATAGCTATAATGCACAAATCAAAGATGTGATATATAAACGGAGAAAAATAGAAACGAATGAGACGCTATACAACAGTGCTTCAACTTTTATAATGGGTACAGCTGTAATATGACCCGGGAAATGCACCTAGATTTTGAGGTTCTTGGGTCAGTACCTGTACAGTTATGGTAGTTGGGTGCTATGTTATAGCCGTGTTGACAGCCACACACGTAGTTCCCTATGAGGTTCAGGCAGACCTGTTGACAACCGCCGTTATCCGTCCGGCATTCGTCCACATCTATTGGAGAAGGAAGAGAAAGAGGTCGGAAGAAAGATATAGTAGACAGACAGACAGGTAGATAGATAGATAGATAGATAGATAGATAGATAGATAGATAGATAGATAGACAGACAGACAGACAGACAGAGAGAGAGACAGATAGATAGATAGACAGATAGATAGACAGCGAGAGAAAGAAAGGAAGATGATTGAGCATACAATGACGAATATACATAAATGATTATCATCTTGTTGAAATACGTTATGGCGAATATAATCATATTATACGAATAAATGTAAACGAACCTAAACCAGACAGAAGAGGAATGGGGCAGACTAAGTGTAAGACAGACAGAATCAGAGTACAGGTCAGATCTGTAATTTTGCTGAGGTGACCTTAAAAAATGTGAAATTTGATAACAGACATCTGTTGAACTCGCCTCGAGCCGCGTACTTCGCGTAGAATCTGGTTACGGCCCAACTTTCGGGGGACTCTTTCTCCCTCTTGGCCGAGTGGAGCTCGATCCTCAGCGCGGGTCCCTTGGAGGCCACTCCGACCCTCTTCTGGGACCGACACAGCTTGGTGATGAGTTTCGATTGACTGTCGGCACCATCGTACAGGATGAGGTAGTCGCCATGGCAACCCGTATGCTTGATGAAGGGTATGAGCAGCTCGTTGATCCGCAGTGTGACTATGAAGCCGTACTTCACGGTGATTTGCCACACGCTGTCCGCATCGGGCGGGAAAGACAGTGGGTAATTCAGACTTTTAATCGTACCGCTGGTATCCGTTATGAATTTGTGGAAGGCTAAAGAGTGAACAGAAAAGAGAGGGTCAAAGTTCAGTGTTTGTGTTACTAGCAAAACACGCAGAACATTATCTGAACATATCGTTAACTTCACTCTTGTCAAAGCATTTCCTGTTTTATCCATTATAACTTCCCAACAAGGAACATGAAATTGTGACGATCATAATTTACATTTTTCCAATTGTAGTGGACATGGATGTACATTTGGAAGATGTGTTTAATGACTTCATTTCTGGTGACCTACCCCATCTGCTTTTCTGTAGGTCCCCCACACATTATTTTAATTCCAAATGTGAACATGACATACTATACTTAACTTATAAAATAAGTTCATTCTGAATTCATCATGTTCACTGGATCTTCATTGATTACTGTTATACTATTGTGCGATCCACAGATGTAACATTTTCATGAATGTAGGCCTAATTTGTAGAAAACACAATACATTAAATGAAAGAAAAAGCCTTCTGGTCAAATCTAAACTATCACGGAACAAGAATATGAGCAATGATAATGAAAGTCTCATAAGGTAATATATTATAATGATGATAAGATAATTCATATAACTCGAAGCTTTCTGTTAATAATGTATGAGAAATATGTGGCACGAGGGCCATTCAACAGGGCAGAGTCAAGATCAAAGAATTTGCCCCACAATGTTGATTACCTCTGGACGTCTTCAAAACTGTCTTTCATAATCAAAATAGAAAAGACAATTAAAGCATCGAGTTTATGTGAAGAACAACCTGGTCAGAAAAACTGACTACTGCCTGAGTTGATGCTTTGGAGATTTTACTGATCAATATAGTAAGACCCAACTAATTTGGCTCCTACGAGGCTAACTTCGGACGTTACTTACACACCGACTGATATCTCGCGGCGAAGCCAGAAGCACCGCGGTACCGCCTCCTGCCCGACTTAAACCGCACCCAAATTGCGCCCCCGTCGATGAAGATGGTGTCAGGCTTGGTGTTGCCGCAAAATCGACCCATCAGAGGGGCGAGTTCGCCCAGGCCTTCGCGCAGCTCCACGTAGGAGTCATCGCACTTTCCATCGTCTGGTTCTGGAAACAGAATCAAACTGATGAATTATGATTACTACTATAAGTCCTGTGTGGTTTATACATCTGTCAAAATCTCAGAATACTGTTGATGAAAACACCACCACCACCACCAACAACAACAACAACAACAAAATAGCAACAACAAGAACAACAGCAAAAATCCATCACTTTGAATAATCTATGATAGTACCGTTGCAACTCTTGTGACCCTATTTTCCCCTATACAAACAGCAGTTCCTATTAGGACGACGACGTACTACAGACCTTGTTCTACATCAATTATAGGATAGTCGTTGTGATGATGAGCTTCCATTGCGAGTTGCAACCGTTACAATAGAAACCCCTTCATTTCATTATCAAAAATAATTGAAAGAAACAAAGGTATTTACGCAGTGCTACTGTTTACTGAATTTGGACTCACTGATTTTGAGGACACCCTCTCAGAATTTTGTTTTTACACTTTTCACAAAATACTCAGTATGAAATAATAAATATTTAAATAAATAAACAAATGTTTAAGTGAGAATCCAAGCAGAAGGCGAAGTTTGATAGAAAAACAAACGTACAAAAACAAGCATGAAATCACTGCATTAAAAGTATGTTTATTGCAAGGTGTATTCAGTTGGCCTTCTGTTAATTTCTTTTACAAATCACGCACTAACTTAACGAACTCCAGTAGTAGCTTTATTGCAAAGTCTTTGTTTCCAGTTAGTCTTTTCTTAATAGTTTTGTCACATTACGTAATAACTTGACGAAATCATCGGTCACCTGCAAGGTCGATGTCAAGAAATTCAAATTTCAAAGCAGATCCCTTGGGAACAGCAATGGACCAATCGCAGGTGAAGTTAGGAATCACGTGCTGAGGGTAGCTAGGCGACGAGATGAACCCTTTGGGATCAAACAACGTGCCTCCGCAGACTGCAAAGGTTGAAAGGAGGGAAACGACAAAACTTGAGTGTTATCATAAAATACAAAATGCTATGAATTATAAAGGAACGTTAATGAAAAATGACAAAAACTGCTCAAAGCTTTCATTTCACACTTTTTTGTCTCGGCAACTATACTATCTGAATGGGACACGGTTGAGGTAGTTCGTTCAGGGCTCTACCAAAAGTCCAAATTTGGATCGCCAAATTTTCTTAAAACTCAAGTGATGTGCTGTAGTCATATTTCTGCATTTATTCGATCCACATTTAGAGTTCATTCCCCTCCGTGCTTCTGTAATGAAATAAACCATATAGTATACTCTCTCGCACATAGAAGGCACTGTACAAAGCACTGGACGCTGCAGTAGATCCTTTGAGTGTCGAAACCTGCTCACGGCTTACATCCTTTTATACAAGATGCGTGGGGTTTTTTTTTCAGCTTGTCCCTCTAGACACAGTTGTATAAACGGGTATCTGGCAGTAATGGTGTACTAGATAGTTTGAATAGTATTATAAAGGCAGGGCCCTCAGGTAGAAACACTGCGACTACTGAACGGGCTACCCCTATCGTAACGCGACAAAAACTAGACTTGAGGAACAGGTGACAATAAATATGGACAAAAGCCATCGTGTATCGAGTGTGTTATTTATTACCTCCTGCGTCAGAACATTTATACAGCAGCTTCGTCTGCAGTATGTCGCCAGCACTCAACCCAAGCCGCTGCCCGATGGGGCCGCCTTTCGAGATGATGGTGTCTTTATTGTTCAGGGTGAAGTAGCGGGGACCGTAGTGCATCACAGAATCGTAATCATACGGCTGGTGCATGGAGTCTACCTACAAGATGGCAAACCCAAAAAGAAGAAAAAAGAAAAGAAAAAAGAAAACATGAGGGTCACAGTGCCTTTGGTGTAGACTTTCTCGCACGTGACTTTCACTGACTTCGTGCTGAGGGTGCACGTTTTGAGAGGATAACTTACTGACAGTGTTTACTCACAAAGTTGGGTTTTTTATGCCAAATAAGCAGCAGGTCCCCCTAATTTATTTTGCCTGGTATAAAGTAGAATATTGAACATATACGAACTTCTTTTTTTTTTTTTGCACGAATTGCTACCGTTTGGGTAACAAAACGAAATGTCGAAAATAATAAATGGAGGCCATCATTGTACTCCATTTCATCTACATTCAAAGAATTTGATTTGGAAACATCCGTGGGTTTTTCCCGGAGAAATATGTCACGGCAGATAGCACCGTACATGAGACGTGATGCGAATCTCTGACATATAGAAAATAACATGAGTAGTGACACAGACGTCGTGATTTTTAAGGTACATTATTCATGTTTAATGGATTTCAACTCCCACTTTATATTCAAGCCACTTTGATTTCCAATACTCCCATCAAATTACAAAGGTATTTCCGTTCGGACAAAAGATAGAGTTGTCCGGTTTACAACTGCGTGGTGAGCATGTTTAAGTGTTGGGTTAATTAAAGAGAAAAGAGAAATCTGTATAGTAGAAATGAATCAACGCTATAACATGTCTAATGTCCTGAGAAAAGGACCTAAATTTTAAAGTATAGAAAAGTTGGTCATTTAATTTGCTTACAGGAGACCAATAATGCAGAATGCAAATGACGACACACATAATGCTCCCATTGGAGTAGGTCCTATGTCGTGTCGCTTCTAATACGATTTGTGAGAGTCTGAAAAGTCTGCCTGATTATAATCTTTGAACATTACCAGCAAAACGTTAAGACATGATATTATACACGCGTTGATTATTTTCTTCATTTATGCATATCTATTGCGTTACCAGCAAAACGTTAAGACATAATATTATACATGCGTTAATTATTTTCTTCATTTATTCATATCTATTGCGTTATCAATTTACGAATATATCTATTCGCTCATTTTGTGCAATTTTTTGTCCATCGATGGCGTTGGGCCCAAATTAAGAGATAATGTATAACAGTAAGATATCCCGGTAACGTTTTTCGTGAGATAGTCTGTTCTTTATGTATAGTCATGAATAATATACACTGGGAAGAGACTCATCTACTCATCTACTCATCTACCTACTGTCTTCTCACTCAGCTTATGGAAGTTGTGGCGCTCGATGCCGACGATGTTTTCCTCGACCACCGTGACGTGGTCGTCGCGGTCCGGCCGACTCTGCTCGTGCCAGAATCCGACCACGTGGCCGATCTCGTGGATGATGGTGCCGAAGTTCAGGCAGCCGTGACCGAGCGAGACGTTCTGGGGGCCTCCTTGACGACCTACACTGGAGCAGCACCTGTGCGTGGACAAAGTACATGTATTATGATGCATAGGAAGACGCTACATTAAAAAAAGATATAAAAAAATTAAAGAGAGAAAATGATATATGGCAATAAACTGATACTGATCGTTATATTTCTTCATTGTTATTCATCTTGCACAGCTGTTCATGGCACTTTGCATTTGTATCGACATGATTATCATCATTATTATAATTTTGAGGTGTGTGTAGATTATTTTTATGAGAATGCATATATATATATATGTAAAATATATATACAGGTGTACACACATTGTATACGTAAATATAAGGTTAAACAAAATAAAGCAATCTCACAAATATTATTTTCTTTCTATATCTCTACTATCGTGACAGAACGGGTTGTTACTGAATTTTCATCTAAAGGAGGAGACTTTTCGAAAAAAAAAATGCATAGATGTATTTCATAAAGATGCCGACGGGTAGAATTAAGGAGGTGCATTACTCGGATGTGCAAGACATTCATAAGGGAAGGTTTTTCATTTTTCTTTCTTTCTTTATTGAGGTTTTGAAGGACCGACAATAATGAAATAGCTCCGAAACTCTCTACGTTATTATTATGATAGATGGTTTTCAGGCGTGAGGGAATACAGCGTGGTTTTGACACGAAACTGACCTACCCGCGACCCTGCAGGAAGCGGACGTAGTCTGTGTGGTTGGTCCGCGGTACGAATTGGAGACAGGTGTGTTCCATCCAGTGCCGCATACACTTCACGATCAGGTCCTGTGTGCTGTCTTTTAACAGAGGGCGGAAATGAAATCACAATGGAAATACAAGTGTGTAAAGTACAGCCATGATATTGCTTGAATTTTATAACATAATACATTCATCATCTCAGCTTTGAGTGCAATCAGTATTTAACCACAGTTATAATGACTACCCCTGAATCATATAAACCTCTTAAAATTCTCGGTTATGAACCTTGTAACTAAAGGTCTGTTAGGTAGTGATGTTAACTGGAAAGTGCCCGAGAATGAGAATGAGAGCCTAAAGAAAGCATTCTATCTTTGACACAAACTACCAGAAAAATTAAGATGTTACAGATGTTTTCAGTTGACAAGTAAAACTACGAGAAACAATACAACTCAGCAAGAATGAGTCTTTACTATGTCTGAAAAATCACCTGGCAATCATTGCATCTATGACCTGCCCCCCCCCCCCCATGCTCGCATTGTCATTAGAATGTGACAGCCTTATAAATAAAAAAAAAAAAATCTTAATAAGCCTCGAATATTTTCAGGTGGCATATCTCCTAAAGCTTATAAGTGACATCGATAATACGAGATAACTTTTCACCTTCTCGACCTTTTTCGGGTTCGAGAAGGTCAAAAAGACAAGAACCAATACTTGTAGTCATATCTGGCCTTCTCGACCTTTAGGACCTGAAAATTCAAAAAAAAAAAAATAAGATCTCGACATCTCAGGCCACAAAGAAAAAAAAATAAGCAGGAAGACGAGAATTTTTATTTCTCTTTCTGTTGGCGATCACAATATTCTGTACATTTTACTTTGCAAGCGCTGTCCAGCTTTTTGCTAAAGAGTTTCGGTTAATTGGAGTGGCATTTCACTAGCTTTTCACAGCCCAGTCAGAGAGTCTCTTCGCATGTAGCAAGCGCTGACTTCTATTTTACGATTATATAGTTATTGAATATTAAAGAGGTCACATTTTCCCCCACGTTCGGCGTCGTCAGCCTTACTCTCGAAGTCTTTGTCGATCTCGTAAGGGATTACGGCATCGGGCCACACGTTGTACACGTAATTCGTCACACTCCTTTTTCTTCGCCTTCGACTGCGATGTTCCCTTTCCATCATCAGCCACTGGACTCTCTTTGACCTGCATCATTGGGGGTGGGGGGGGGGGAGGAGGAGGAAAACAACTTATGAAAACTTAATTGACCTTGGCATCGAACCAAGTATCGAAAATTTCGTCAAATTACACATTACAACTTGTCAGTGTCATCATAATCGTGGTTGGAAATGGTGGAGTGGAGTGTGCTTTTTTTTTTTATCCTGCAAACACGAGTTCTTGAGTTTGACTGCTTCCTAGTGCGCCCGTCCTTGATCAAGGTGTTTTTCGCAGGTGCATCCCTCGATCCAGAAGTAAAAGTGGGAACACGAATGTTTGTCAATTTGGGGATAATGATTACAACACACTTAATATGACAAAACAGTCTGGAGAAGCCCCGTTTAACATTGACGAGAGTACATCAACCTGCGTATCTGAGACTACGTGGTACATAGTGCGCAAACCTTGTCAATGAGTTAAATATTATAAAATAGATGATGACTGGCGGGGGAGGGAACATATCGAGTGTTCCACCCGAAGGGTTTGAAATGCTACTGAGGGAGGTTATAAGTCCCGAGACGAAGTCGAAATAGCATTTAAAACCCTGAGGGTGGAAAGTTTGGTACGTGATCCCGACAACAAAATTCATCATCTGTTATATTACAGTGTATATGGGTTAGTCAAATACGTTAAAGTCAACCACCAGCCCAACGAACTCGATCGCGGGCTCGCGCAGAGCCAAATTCACTGTGTGTGCGCGGGTCCTTCTGTCATTTGTTACGTGAAAATGTTTTCCCACGGGAGAACATTACAAAAATGTTCTCCCATGGGCGAACATAACCAATGTTCCTCCATCAAGTGACTGTGTTTAGCCAATCACTAACACTACAAAAATGTTCTCCCATGGGCGAACATAACCAATGTTCCTCCATCAAGTGACTGTGTTTAGCCAATCACTAACACTACAAAAATGTTCTCCCATGGGCGAACATAACCAATGTTCCTCCATCAAGTGACTGTGTTTAGCCAATCACTAACCGGTATTTGACTAACCCATGTTAATATAACAGATTGGTTGCACACGCGAGGATTTCGTAAACTAGACTTTCCTCATGTGACTGTTTGATTACGATCGATTCATTTTCAAAAGACTTAATGCAATAAATACTTCATATTTCACATGCTATCGTGGATGGTGTGCAACAAGGAGGATACCAAAACGGCTCTGCCAACTGCTATTAAACTAGTTTTAAAGTTAGTTAACTTAGCTAAATACTCAGTACATTGATATTCGTATATCAGAGTCCAGCGAAGTTCACAGGCTAATTTGGAAAGTTTCCTTATGCTTGAGCTATCGCGTTATACAGAAGAAGTATTGTAATTACTTTCAAAAATCAGTCAAAGATCTAAATTTGAACTTCGAAGAGCATTTCTGTTGCTGATGACCTGAAACCATAAGGAATCAAAGCAGAAAATTATTTTTCACAACTCTAGATTAGACATCACCTTTCAAGTTGTTATCATTTATATAGGTATTGAAACCATAATCCATGAACTTTTAAAACGCGTGGTATGTTCTAATCGCTAATGTTAGTCTATATGAATTGAGAGAGTAAAAGACATCGAAAGAGAGAGGAAAAAGTTTGTGTACATGTGTGTATGTGTTTGTGTGGACCCCTCTGAAAACCAGCCTTTGGCTTGCGAGGGTGTTCCACGACCACCCCATGAGTGGAAGATAAAAATTGAATTGAATTGAATTGTGTGTGTATGTGTGTATGTATGTAGGCCTATGTGTATGTATGTATGTATGTATGCTTGCGTCTGCGTGTCTGTATTCTTGTTCGTGTCTGCGAAAGTGCGTATCTCTGCGGATGCAAGGAAATACATCAGAATCGATGTAACAAAATGGTGTGGAGAGTGAGAACAGTGGAGAACGACAGAAAAGGAAAGTGGTGCAGGGATTCGATGTTATTGAAATTACAGAAAACGAAAGAAACAGCAAGATTGTGTAGTGACCTGTAAGCGGGTTGCTGGAGCTGGCCTGCCTGTTGAGTGTCGCGGCGGGAACGGCCGTGATCTGGGTCAGTACGAGACGACTGAGGGGATGACCACAGTCCAGC
>CM067079.1:15178218-15233218 GCA_033980235.1 Diadema setosum
TCTCCATATTCTAGAAGAACCGAATCATCGTCTGGTTTAAAGTTTGCCTAAGGGCAATTCCGCAGTTAGGTGGACATGACATGGATTAAAGAAATGTGCCTCTTTATCTTATTCTTTAATTTAGGTATCAAATAATACCATGGATGTTCACCAATCATTAAGGTCTTTCAAATTCAGTAGATTTTATTTTTCATATTTGTTGGTTTTGCGAGATCTAAAACCATCATTTAAAATGTAAATGTGGGACTGGGGACGCTGAAATTCACTAAAACGCAAATTACAGTGGGTTCCTTTGAAAATTTTTCCTCAAAGTTTTGCTTAAGGGTAAAAGATGAATACATTTAAATACTCCAGAAGTCTTGTGACATTTTGTCAATTACAAAAGGGTGAAATGACCTGCGGAATTACTCCGGACAAATGTAACGTTACTAACCATAACGTTACTAACAATGCTTTTGGGGGTCTAGCTAATAAATTATCGGTCGAACTGCTAAAAGTATTTGTGTGAACATTTGTCATGATGCAATAGTTGAAATTGATGCAACACTTTGTTTGATGTAACTTGAATTTTTGCACACTTTTTGATACGAGACATTGATTTTTTTTGTCATGTCCTTTTTTCGTAACGTTACTAACCAGCCCTTTTAGTTGCCATAGCAATTCTGATATTTATTGGATTGTATTCATCCTTTTCTATATCATAAACCTGGGAAGGATGAACATGTTTTTAACATGATTTTGACTTGAAATGAATAAATGGTGATTTAGTAGTAAAAATAAATATCAAAATTTGTTCAAATGTAACGTTACTAACCGCGGAATTGCCCCTAAGCAGGTAGTCTGCACTGAAAGCCTTTCCTTCGTTTTGAAAATGGAATAAATAGACATATGAATAGATAAACAAACATATATATTCAATAACATTACACATTTTATACGCAGATGGGTTTTTTGTCTGTCTTAAAGTAATTTATGAAATTTACTTACGAAATACAGTTCAAGGACAGTCATATCCAAATTGTAGCATTGGTAATTATCGAACAAGCAGCACAGTAATGTTATTCAATTAACTCTGGTGATTATAAGACTAGTATAGCATCGGTTAAAATAACGAACACTAAACACAGTGATATTATACAAGTAATATATAGTAACTATATATGACACTATCATTATTCTTTTGGTAAAGTGAAAAAGAGAAACAAAGATGAGTCAAGAGAAAATACAGAGGAAGGGAGGGTGGATCAGAATAAGAAAACAGAAAAACAAGAAGAAATTGGAGAAGGAAGAGGAGGAGAAGAAGAAGTACAGAAGTAGAAAGTCAAGGTGAAAGAAGAAGTGGAGGTAATTAGAGCGTTGAAGTAGACAGACAAGCAGACAGACAAACAGACATAACCACGCATGGATTATGTGAGAGACCTAGTGCAGACAGACATGGGAAAAGGAAACACAACAAAGAGTACTTGGTTCTTGGGGAAGGTTTTGCGGCTTGGAGAGTTACATGACCCCGCAGAGACCCCGTCAAACCGCTATACATGTACCTCCAAAAGCATCGCGAGATGGGCGTGGTCGGATGGAAGACAAGACCACATGGAGGAAACCACAGGGCCATTCTCCCTCCTGCGCTCTATTATTATCCGACTGCTGACTACTTTCGTCTAGACACATCACAATCTATTCCAGTCCTCAGTGCTCTCGCAGATGGTAATCTTGACACAATTTTCTGACTAGGTACGTCCTTTCTTATTCACTTTGCTTGTAGTAATGTTTAAATGTCCACTGTCAGTTTAAAGGCGAACAGAATTAACTAAACCCCTTGACTAACCGCAGACCTATTATCATGCGGATGGCCAGAAACTATTGAAATACGTCAGTTTGATTGAAATGGGTATCTGCCCTCTTATATTTCAATAGGAGGTTTTAAAAATCCATATTCCTTTGCAATGCTTCCAAATCAATGTCTTGAAAATCGCCCAAAGTCTTATAAAAGATAATGTCCTTTACTCGGGGTATAGCCTTGTTAGTGTATAGCACTGATTTTCTTGCTGTGGTCGTTGTTATTGTTTGCTGCTTTTGAATGGCTTTGTAATTGGGATTGCCTGAGTATTGCCAAGTAGGACCTACATCGAGGTCAAGAAGGACTATATACGGAATTTAAAAAAAAATAAAATAAAAAAGTAAACATAGGCCTACATATATATATATATATATATATATATATATATATATATATACACATACATACATACATACATACATACATACTTATACATATATATTGGTCTTTTTACTCATACTTAGTCATAGCACTTTTCCTGGTGACATGTAGGCCTATATACTCATTACAACGTAGGCTGGAGTAGTCTACAGTTCATCCCAATATTTTTGTCAAGGTCATCGATTATTATTATAGTTTCAAAACTCAAAATACTACGGCGTATTTAAAGAACGCTATCCCAAGCGCATCAACGCTGAAATCTTTCAGTTCGCATTTTTAAGTCAATTAGATTTTAAGCTCGTGTTAACGAGAGAATCAATACATAACTTTTCATCGATTTCTAGTGATTGTGCTACCACACCATTCCTTTGGTGGAAAGAAAAAGTTTGTATACGGATTCCCAAAGTTTGAGTGTCATTGGAGCCGTTTCAATTTCTGACGCCGTCATGGAAACTAATTATCTCCCCTCCTCTCACGGCCGAGGAAGTGTTCGTGACCCATGAAATAGTACGAGGCGGTAATAAGTTTCATCCACTCGGCGCGGAACGCCGATGAGATTGACCTTTACCCTCATAGCAACTATCCCTCGTTCCCCCCCCCCCCCCTCCGTCCCCCTCATTCATTCTCTATTTTGACTCACAAACTCACTTGTCAGCGCCTGCATAGGTCGAGAAAATACTCACGAGGATACAAATTGCGGTCAAAAACTCCATAAAGCTGTCAAATCCTATATGTGAGAATATAGGAAGATAATTATGCACCGATGCACGGAGACTATTTCATCAGCTTTTCCGCGGACCAGTTTCGATCAGATTTGGCATGGCAGATAGATTCTGGTTGAAACCAAGGAATGATACAACCTCCTTTGGTGAAACCAAGGGATGTAAACATATTTGACCATATCGAATCATATCACCTCGTTTCCATGTTGGCCTAGTTCTATTTCATCTTCTGTGTTTGAATGTAGTGTATTCTTTCCGTTTCATTCTATTCTTCTCTATGGTTGTTCCCATGCCATTTGTATATTATTGTTCTCTTGCCGTATCAACTTTACGTGTTACTCTTTTTCATCTAAACTGTTGACGAAATCTAATATGTCCGTCACAATTGGACAGGAAATTTCTAGAAATTATACAAGAAAAATTAAGGATAGCGGGTCTTTCACGGCAGCAAGAAAGTGAAGAGGAGAAAATTGAGGTAATTATACAATGCACTTTTATCTGATTATCTCAACGGGAACATCTATCTTTTCTTCATGACGCTAGAAAATAATTCACAATGAGGAAACAGAGGAGAGGTAGTATTACCAGGGAGGTGAATCTCACCTCCCTGGTAATACCATGGACCTACAACGTAGGTCCATGGTAATACCATGGAGTTTCTACCTCCAAGGTAATAGTAGAGGATCAGAGGTCTAGTGCGAGTCGATGTATTTTCCAGGTGGCTTTTCGAATTTTGATTACCGACGTCTAACCACGTACGACCGTAAGAATTTAAACTATATCAGGCTACCTTACATTCCACTGCATGTCTTGTCACCTTACAACAAGAAAAATGAACTCCAGAATATTGTGAGTGCGAATATTGAAAGCACGCACACTTCGCGGTTTCATGTTCTACAAAAATACACATCATGAAGCAAAATGTTTCTCTACGTTTCACTTGACATTAAAAGGGGGATGGCTAGTAACTGATCAGTGGGAATGCTGGGGGATGATTGTTCCAATCCTTGTGGGATTCATTTAAGAATATATTATATGTCTATTGTTGTGTGAAAATTATTTGCTTCAGAATGGTCTCATATTCAAGTAATATGCAGTTCAGGGGCGATCGTTAACGGGCTGTTAACGATCGCCCCGACACTGTACAGGCATGCTAACCTGGAAACATTGAACTGCATATTACTTGAATATGAGACCATTCTGAAGCAACTAATTTTCACACAACAATAGATAATAGATATGATGTACTCTTAAATGAATCCCACAGGGATTGGAACAATCATCCCCAGCATTCCCACCATAGGCGCCGGAAGCTCCCCCCCCCCAAAAAAAAAAAAAAAAAATAGTAATAATGATAATGATAAATGAATAAACAAAGAAAATAAAATAAATATGTATATATATGAATAAAAGGGAAAAAAAATATGGCTACAAACGGCAGCTTTTGGACTGTAAAATGTCAAAATTTTCAAGCTCGCTCGCTTGGCTCGCTCGCATCCACCAGCTGAGCCCGGTGTGCCTCCCCCTCAATTTCTAAAGAGAAAAACATAGCTACGACGGCAGTTGTTGGACTCTACAATGTCAAAATTTTCAAGCTCGCTCGCTTCGCTCGCTCGCATTGAATCGTTATGCCATTCTCCTAATGTTGCTGACAGTAATTGCCAGTAGTTGCGCCCGATGCCCCCACCCCTTAATTTCCAAAGCGAAAGATAAATATAGCTACAAACGGGAGTTTTGGGACTGTAAAATGTCAAAATTTTCAAGCTCGCTCACTTCGCTCGCTCGCATTGAATCATTATGCCACTCTCCTAATGTTGCTGCCAGTAATTGCCAGCAGTTGCGTCCGATGCCCCCCCCCTTAATTTCCAAAGCGAAAGATATAGCTACAAACGGGAGTTTTTGGACTGTAAAATGTCAAAATTCTCAAGCTCGCTCGCATTGAATCGTTATGCCATTCTCCAAATGTTGCTGCCAGTAATTGCCAGCAGTTGCGCCCGATGCGCCGCCCCATTAATTTCCAAAGTGAAAGATAAAGCTACGAACCCCAGTTTTGGGACTGTAGAATGTCAAAATTTTCAAGCTCGCTCGCTTTGCTCGCTCGCATTGAATCGTTATGCCATTCTCCTAATGTTGCTGCCAATAATTGCCAGCAGTTGCGCCCGATGCGCCCCCATTTATTTAAAAGCGAAATATATAGCTACAATTAAAACTCCAGTTTTGGAACTGTAGAATATCAAAATTTTCAAGCTCGCTCGCTTCGCTCGCTCGCATTTTATAGTTATGCCATTCACCTTATGTTGCTGACAGTATATAATTTGTCGATCGTTTCACACCGTCGTTCCATCATCCATGTAAGGAAAACTTACAATGTTCCTCAATGACTGCGTTGTTGAATGTATCACATTCCGTAATGTATTGTAGTCCCATTATTGCTCACGCACACACGTACTTGATACAGACCGTCAAAATTACTTTATGGTTCCCCCCATGTTTCGACCCACCGTACGCCACTTTACACACATAATTATATATATATATATATATATATATATATATATATATATATATATAATTATATATATATATATAATTTTCCGCATATATATATGCTTTTCCGAAAAGGAGGAACAGTAAGAGGAATAATAATGTCAAAGCTACGCACCGATTTTCTCCTTCCTTTCTCATATCTCACATATATATATATATATATATATATATATATATATATAATAGATGTGTGTGCGTGTGTGTGTGTGTGTGTATGTGTATATTGTGTAACATATGCATGGTCTAATCTTGAGCCCCCTCCAATGTTTGCCCCCCCCCCCCCCCCCCCCTAATCCAAAATTGCTTCCGGCGCGCCTGATTCCCACTGATTCCCACTGATCAGTTACTAGCCATCCCCTTTAATAAATCGAGGAAAGTTGAATAAACACAAAGAATACGTTTCAAAACCCTTTCAACTTTGACTGGTTTATCAGAAAGCAGCATAAAATCGGTCATTACTATCATTGTGGTACATCTTAGCTGAGAATATAACGTTATCTCAGTTTCCCACTGGTTTCTCAATAAAAGATCATACCAGTAATTTTTTTGATCAAAGGTGATTTTGATTTTATTGTTCTCAAAGCTTCATAATTCTGAATCAGTTACAAGTCTGGAAGGGATACGAATAGTATATGCCTAAGTTCTTCTGATGTAATTGAAATTAGAAATCTTTGTTACAGATTTCTGTTCTAACGTATTGTAAGCTTTCAGCTTTCTTACTCCATCTGTTCTGGATTGATTTTTATTAATTCTCATTGACTTATGTAATGTCATTATATTTTTCAGAGTACTCAAGCTTTACTCTTCAAAAAGTAAGGACATAATTATAGGCCTAATGAGTAACTGTGCGGGCATACGTAAAAAGGACTGAACTTTTTTTTTTTTTTTTTTTGATAGAAAACGCGACATTACCCTTAATTGAATTTCTTATGAGGCACTGAAGTTCTCAGAAGATTTGAGTTAAGCTTCACTTTAATAAATCCTTTACATTGAAGGTAGGCCTTACATGCATTCTTCTTCACGTCGTTTCTGAACTCGATTATAAGTATTAGGCCTATTCAAACCGTGACAAACATAGCATTGCGCGTAAACATGCAAACATTCCATGACTTGCACACCCTACTCTAGTAGTATAAGTAGACTGGCGCACAGAATAATAAATAAACAGAAAATTATAAATATTGACCGACTGAAAGTAAACTAGCCCGACCATCATCGCGCCATGAAATGATGCCAATGGAGACAGGTTGAACCATTTAGCTATTCAAGTTTTCATGCTTGAACCGCAGCTTTGCCTGAAGTTTCACGAGGGTTCGTGTCCTCTCTGTTACCTCTGGTGGTTGACTTAGTCTGGGTTAAGTCGTCGTAATAAGGTTCAGTTAACGTGTTAAGCAAACACTATAATTTTTTATGCAGAATGTCATCTACTGAATCTGTTAGACACAAACAAAGCGTGCGCAAATATCTGTGAACTTCAAAGTATAATGCACGTATTCACACTATAGCCTTATCGGTACATGAGGTAAAGTACAAAACACTAAATACACCAAGGGCTAAAATAATAGCTTCAGAGAAGCGAAAGCTTTGATCTGCAGAAGACATTGTGGGAAAAAACACTTTCTTTTTGTCGCACGGAAAGTTACTAGTAAAAAGTAAATAGTCAGTCCTCAATTTTGTACTGTTCACTTTATGGAAAAACACTAACATCACAACCCTGTGCCTTGAAAACCTTGCGTTTGCTTTATTGCATATGATTATGCAATGATTTATAACTTTCTCATTAACAGGCATTTCTATAGATAATAAACATCATGGAGTCCACTGCCAGTCATTAACCTTCTCAATACCACGATCTTAAACTACTAATGACATCTTCAGCACTTTATATATCATCAATAGTGATGAAAGACTTAATTTCCGCCATTCCCTAAAAGAGCTATACGCGTTTCCCGAGCTTAGCCTTGGCCTGATTTTTGAGGGTAACATGATTTAGATAGCACATGACAAGTTATACGGTCTCCACCTGATGGTTATTACGGGTTTTCACACCTGCAAAAGTCATGCAATGCAGAGTTTAAAGGCCGACACATATTTCGAGACTTTATAAATTCCTGAGGGCATGGTTTTGCATATTTAGAGTGAACATGAGGGTATATTAAAAAACGGATAAAACGCCAAATGCTTCAATGAAGTAAACATCTGCAAGTGACGTCATGTAAGTAATATTAATATTTCTAATAGAGAAAGTACTGCTGGACTAAACCACTTTAAAAAAAAAAAAAAACACGGTAGCTTGGTTAATATAACACTCCTTGGAAACCTTTCTAAGGCATATGAGGATGCCTTTGATTCCAGGCAATGTGAAGGACGTGATAATCGAAGTCAATAGCTGCATGCAGAACACTAAGCAGAGTCAAGGTCACGTTGTATACGTCACATTGGAATGAGCTGGAATCTGATTTTGATGTTTTTTTCATGCGCCGCTCAGAGAAGCGATTAAAGGACAAGTTCACCTTCACATACATGGGGATTAAGTGAATTCAGCGATATTAGTACAAACACAACAGTGAAATTTTGAGGAAAATCAGACAATCTGTTCAAAATTTATTGATTTTTAAAGTTTCTGTGCAATCAAGACTGGATAAGAAGACTACTACAGCTTATGACATCATGCACGTAGAAAGATACGTAGACAGATAACGAAAATAAAAAGGGAATTTCACAAAATCTCCATTTTTTGATAAAATAGGACCTACACATTCCTTTGACTTGTCACTGGCATTATACCATTCCCCTGCCTTCTGAAAGAGTCAAGTCAAGTGCTCTTTTGTTACTCGAGAAAAGTGAAAATAATACGTTTAATTTTCTTTATATTCCTTAGGGGGCCTTTCTCGTTCTACACAGTCATGTGACATCACAAGCTGTTGTAGTCTTTTCATCTAGCGATGGTGGCACTGAAACTTCAAAAATTCACAACTTTTGAAGGTATCATCGGATTTTCCTAAAACTTTCACTTAAAGGGATTGTGTAGTTTTGGTTGAGACCTAATTTCAGGTTTGTAACGTTTTTTGGTGAGATAATGAGAAACTTCTTATGAAATATGAAAGAGCATGTAATTCTATGAGAAATTCAACGTTTATTTGATGACAATTGGTTTTGAAATGCCTGAGATACATATTTGTATGCAAAAAAGAGCGATTCTAATAAAGTGTGGGACCCACACTTTATTATGATTGCTTTGTTTTACTTTGTTTTTGGATGTTTCAGTCATTCCATTCCCGATTTTCATCAAGTAAACTTTGAATTCCTCTTAAAATGGTATGCTCTGTACTATATCATAAGTGTTTCTTGGTATCTCGCAAAAAGTTAAAAGCCCGATTCTCATCTCCACCAATACTCTACCATCCCTTTAAGTGTTCTATTAATATTGCTGCATTCTCTCAATGCACATGTGTATATGAAGTTGGTTTTGTTCTTTTGTGATTAAAATTTTAAAATGCACCACAAAGCCCTCTACTGTTTTTCGTACTGTATATAGGTTTTTCGTCTTTTGTTGTTGTTGTCGCCGTTGTCGTTGACTAAACAGCTGGAATCCAGACATCAACCTGTTACACTCTTGTCTATAGCAACCGGTCTTGACTCTGAATATTTTGAGCCATCCATGATATATGATAATGCACTCTGGTCCGTTGCCTGCTATCGCTGGACATTTCTTTCCCCGGGTTTCTTTCCCTGTCACTACCACCGGCTGTTATTTTGCATCCCGTCTCAACGGTGATCGAAAGTAAGAGGTCCCAGGAGGGTTAATAAAATGTGGCCACATGCGCTGTTATTCTCAACACCAGTCCCAAGCTTTCCACTCCTATACACAATAATCATCAAACAGCTCGCGATCTTGACACCGACAGATTCTGTTCCCCCAACTCGAAATCTGATGTCTTGCTTTCGGATCAGATGGCGAAAACATCTCATTGTCGTACAGCATCATTATTATGAAACGAAAGCAAAATATTAAAGCAGGCCGGGGAAGATGTGCTATGAAAAATTTTTCATCGATGGTCTGCTTTAGTTGGAACACAGAATTTGACAACAGTCACCATATTACCGATTTTTCAATCCGGTTGAAGTCATCATGTCGACAATAATTTTCTTGAACTTATAATATATTGAAACGATACCTTCCATACCTGACAACAATTATTGTAATCATTGGTAGGTCCCACGTGAAGAAAAGCTATTATACACTCGTAGCTGTCAAAAATAGAACAATGACGATGCATTGAACAAGTCGGTATAGATCTCAAGTGCTGACAGAAATTGATCGCTATCAATCATTCTACTTAAACAAAAACTTGTTGTGTTGCTGTTATTTCTCAGTGAATAAGCAAATAGCAATTTAACTTGAGTAAGATCAACATTGTCTAGTACTATCATACTTCTATCTTACCTGGAGTGAAAGTTTGGCCACGGTATTTGGGCTCCTTCACATTATAATTGATGTCCGTTTATCATAGCCTACCAATAAGGAAGGCGCCTATAGTACCTCGATCCTTGGTATCATAGGGCCTATAAGAGGTCTCAATCTTGAAATAGTGAACGGACACTCAAACCTATCTCCGTCGTTGGATTGCTACTAAATTTTACCATTCGCCTTGACTTACCTCCGTCATCATAACATGAGGTTTTGTACGTGAATCCGGAGAGCGTGCTCCATTCCCCCGCAACACCCTGGGCACCACCTGACCCCGAGCTTGCACCGTCCGCCTCCGCTCCCGTTGATTGTCTCGACGCCTGAGATGCTGATGTAGCAGAGTTTTCGGACACATGCCCCTCGCCTGACCCGAGCTCCCGTGCCCGCAGACCTTCCTCATCACCTCCCCCTGGCGGTGAAGCCCATGCCGAACGGCCGCCTACAATCAGCCCGAGAAACAGCGCGAGCGGAAGGACACGAACGCGACATGTCGCCAAATCGCCACGTCTCCGTCCACACTTCGCCATGACTGAAATTTCCCGCCAAAAAAGCCTGCGAAATCTGAGAAATTTCACATAAGCAGAGCATTGACTGGGAACATTTTCTATTACGGACTCCGTGGGCCAGCAAGGAGAGGGACAGTGCTAGCAGACGGTACGTCGAGCTGACTTCCCGGTCACGTCACGGGTTGACTGGTAAATGCAGACGTCGATCGTCTGGTATGCGCCACAGAGGGATACCCTACGTATTTTGTCGTCAGGAAAAAAAAAAAAAAAAACAGAACCAGAAAAAAAAAAACTGAAAAAAACTGAAAAAAAAACTAATACAGTAGCCAATGGCAAGGTGCCTTCTATTATAATATGACTCATGCTTAAAGTACGTCCAAGGGAAGCGTGCATAGTCACGTGACGCTTTTCAAAGTTTTCCACCAATACGATGTACTTTCAACTTTCACCGAAAGTCTCCCTCCCTTTATAACAGAAGAGTAACTCCCCTCCATTTTCAAGCTGATTGCTTACAAGGGGTATACTGTAAGATAACAGGTCAGTTTTCATCACTGACCAGATGACAATGATACTACGTAGGCCTAGAAATGGTACATCAAAGTTTTCTACATATTGTGTTTACATGACACATTTTGTTGGTTTGAACCCACTATATGGCGACGACGACACTGCCTTATCTTACCCATGACCGAGTTCTTCAATAAAATGCTAATACAGTTATTCTTTATCAGAAGGAAAGCAACTGCAACAACTTGACCCTTTTACAAAGTCATCTCTACTGCCGTTCATTGGCATTCGAATTTTTCCTTATTTTTTTTTTTTTTTTCGAACACGAGATTTACCCTCGGTGAATTTTGCGTATCTATTATGTCAATAAACCTTTTCTTCAAGTGATAACATAAGCGATGTTTTACGAGAAGCTGTAAAATCTAAATACAGTATGTAAGATAAAATCAAAGTTAATCCTGTGTAATGGCTTTCATTAAAGCTTCACGATTGCGTTCATTTGAGATTACCCTATCAATAATGCTTAGTCAATTCAGCGGAAGCACGAGTTGCCGTTTATTCACTTCTAAGAATAATCAGTATAAGGGTCGACGGCTTCTATATGCCACTTTTCGCAAGCACTTATTTGAATTCCCCATGAATGTAGAGTGTTAGCATTTGATTAATAGATCTCACCAGGATGAAACCACTTGCGGCAACGCGTTCTTGTATCAATTCTATCATAATTATAAAGCAGGCCTATATTATTCGGGATCGAGAAATGTATCTTGTTCAGAATCGGGCTATAGAGGCCAAATGGTATACATAAGAGGGATGGGGGGGGGGGGGAGTCTGAGAACAAACCCGAAAATTCTTCGGGGTTGGTGTGATTTTGTTTTTCAAATTGTAATGGTATCATTTTAATTACAATTCAGAATATTTCTAAGTGTAGCATCACACATATTAAAGGGGATGGCTAGTAACCGATCAGTGGGAATCAGTGGGAATGCTAAGGGATGATTGTTCCAATCCTTGTGGGATTCATTTAAGAGGACATTATATATCTACTGTTGTGTGAAACTTATTTGCTTCAGAACGGTCTCATTTTTTATTCAAGTAATGTGCAGATTAATACCTCGTCACTGACCAGGCACGCTAACCTGGAAACATTAAACTGCACATTACTTGAATATGAGATCATTCTGAAGCAAATACTTTTCACACAATAGTAGATATATAATGTACTCTTAAATGAATCACGCAAGGATTGGAACAATCATCCTCCAGCATTCCCACTGATTCCCACTGATCAGTTACTAGCCATCCCCTTTAAGACTTTAAATTCATTCCTTCATTTAAGTGTTCATTATTGTTCAAGCTCATAAGGGACTTTTGTAGTACATAGTAGAACAAAAAAAAAAAAACAACACCCAACAACAACACCGCAGCAGCTGTTGTCTGGCAGTTCGTTCTTGTATGAATCACGATATTAAACGAGACGTTTTAGAAAACAAAACTCCATCTTGAGCCCCTCCCCTCCAATATTCCTGCCTTGCCAAACTACTCGACATTTAATCACGCACATGAGTCGCATTCTAAACTAGCGTTGCTCGCAAACATAATAGACATGCTTGGAATAGTGTGATTTTCTTTTCATTACAGGAATAAAAACCAATGACGCCTATGATTATATTCAAGGTCAAGTCCTCTTTGTAAAGACCTTGGCTCTGGCATGCCATCCCGTGACGTTTGACTTCAACGGATTATAATTGTTATACATTCATAAGAGATTACATCTTCATCATCTCGTCGAGAAAACGACCTGCATTTTGTAAGAAAATATACAATGTACTTTCTCACACGACTATTCTTCATGGAACAGCAGAGGGCGCAAGTCACTTTTTGTCTCTTCTTTGCTGGGCCTTTTTTAATCTTTTATTCTTTTTTAAGGCAGAAAAGAACAATTTACAAACAAATACACAAACAATGTAACCTTAAATATTTTCCGGGTTATTTTGAAATAGCAAAATGTACACGCGGGTTGTGGCGTGTCGGTGTCACATACTGCACTTTACAAGAATCCAAACTCACATTATTTATCAGTCTGAATTTATCTAATCAGATTATGTCAATATGCTATTATTTTGTCCTCGAAATTTCGCATTTTGATTTCCACATCAGGTCAGCAATCCTTTCGTTTTTCTACTTGTAAACTGAAGAAAGGAGATGTTAAAAGTGTATGTTTTGACAATATATAATTGAAAAGTGCGAAAATGCTTATGCAAAATAAAAACAAAGCAAATTTATCAGCAACGAGAAAGGTGAATGTTTTATTTCTTCTTTCTCCTTGTTTACCAATTCTTATGTATTCTCTTAATCTTTATCTGTCATTGTTTAATCAGGAAGATCTTATGTGAGCCAAAAGCAATGTTATCTCAGGAAGGGGCAGAAAAAATATATATCTTTTGACTCTAAAACCCATAAACATTGTACTCACAAAATCGTAGGAAACCGTCTGATTTTGTGGTTGCATAGTCACGAATGTGCTACATCTCCGCAAGCGTACAACCGATTTTCCCAAATAGGGTTTTAATTATGTGCGCTAGAGGAAATGTCGAGTCACCACGCGAGATATGATAGAACAAAGTGTAGAGGGGAGGAGTCAATTAAGCTTCTCCCTCCTTCTCCCCTCCCCTTCTTCTTCTTCTTCTTCTTCTTCTTCTTCTTCTTCTTCTTCTTCTTCTTCTGGTTAAAAAGAGGAAGAAGAAGAAGAAGAAGAAGAAGAAGAAAAGAAGAAGAAGAAGAATGTGATGCATGTGGATTGAGAGAATGCAGGAATATTAGTATTACACATTGCTGAAAGTTTGAAGGAAATCGGACAAACCGTTCAAAAGTTATGAATTTTTAAAGTTTAAGTGCAGTCACTGCTGGATGAAAAGACTACTAGAGTGTATGATGTCACATGCGTAGAACGATATAAGGAAAATGTAAAGAGAATTTCACAAAACTTCATTTTTTCGAAAAAAAGTACATATTCCCTCGACTTGTTACTGGCGTATGTTAAGGAAAGTATTATTCCCCGTCTTCTAAAAGAGGAAAGTCAAGTGCTCTTTTATAATGTGAGCAAATTGAAAATGTGTTAAATTTTCTTTTTTTTTTCTTTTCAAGATTCTGTATTAAAACACGTCATTACACATTACTGATGTACTGCATAGCGCTGTTCTTTGTCAGTTCATTCAGTTGTACACTGTATAATGAAGACTGTGATCAAGGCTGTTTAATTATTTACCCGTATTAAATGTATTAATCTATAACTTGCTTGCAGATGTAATCACACCAAATCATGTATGTACAACATAAGTCTTATCTTCAGAATCAAGCAAATACATGGAAGTGTACAGGTTAGCAAACGTCACATGATGTAAGACTGTACATGTTTTTGTTGGCCACACGTGTTGGTTCCAAGTCACAGTAATATGAGAAAGGGGTAGCACCTAATTTCAACTTCTGTGTCTGTTTGTTTGCTGCAATATATATATATATATATATATATATATATATATATATATATATATATATATATATATATATATATATGTTGATTTAGGTAATCCACGTGTTGGCAAGATAAAAAGATAAATAACTAGACTCGGAATTTGTCACCACTGACAAATTAGGTGATCCGATCTATTGGGAAATCAATGATTTGAGTCCTGATCCCAATAGGCATGACCACACAGGTTTCATCTGTGTTGAGGGGACATTGGCCATGTGATGTTTGGAGTCTCAGTTCGAAAAGGGAGTCAGACCTACCATCTTTGGTACCGAATTCCGTATGCACTAACGAAGATACAGAAGTATATTTGACCTTTGACCCCATTTTGCACACTAAAGATGGCATCTGAGCAAAAAGTGGTTATTTTGTGAAATGATTCTTGTAACATGGTCTTTGCGTGTGCAAAAAATGGGAAAGATAGGACATGTATTCACCAAGATACAGGATGAAACATATATGACCTTTGACCCTAATTTACATACCCAAGATGGTGTCCGATCAAGTAGTTGTTATTTTATGAAATAATGTACGTGACATGAACTAAACATGTGCAAAATATGGGGGTGATAGAGGCTGTTTTTCTTGAGTTATTGCAAAGAAAGTTGCAAAAAGAAAGAAATATCTCAATACATCGAAGATAAGCTTTAATTTCAACCAAGTTTTTTAGCATGATCCCTACTTCGTATGAAAAAACAAAAGGAACAGTGACGATAGCGCAAAGTCTTAGCTATACAACATATTAAAATCTGGGAGAAATTCACCGAAGGGTAAGTGAGCTAGTGCTCGAACAAGACAATCATGTCAACTTTCACATCTAGAAAAATTCCCTCCCATAGAGATAACACGTCAGAACGAAGGTACAGAAAAAAGTACATATGACCTTTGACCCCACTTTGCACAGACAAGATGGCATCTGAGCGAAAAGTGGTTATTTTGTGAAATGATTCTTGTAACATGGTCTTTACGTGTGCAAAATATGGGAAAGATAGGACATGTATTTACTAAGATACAGGATGAAATATTTATGACCTTTGACCCTAATTTACATACCCAAGATGGTGTCCGATCAAGTAGTTGTTGTTTTATGAAATAATGTACGTAACATGAACTAAACATGTGCAAAATATGGGGGTGATAGGGGCTGTCTTTCTTGAGTTATTGCAAAGAAAGTTGCAGAAAGAAAGAAATATCTCAATACATCAGAGATAAGCTTTAATTTCAACTAAGTTTTTTGACGTGATCCCGACATCGTATGAAAAAACGAAGGGCACAATTACGATAGCACAAAGTCTCAGCTACAACATATTAAAATCTGGGAGAAATTCATCGAAGCATAAGTGAGCTAGTGCTCGATAAAGATAGTCATGTCAATTTTCACTTCCAGAAAAACTACACTCCCATAGAGATAACACGTAAACTGGTCAAATTTGACAAGATTACTTTCAATCCATTTTTACGAGGTGATGCTGTCATCTAATCAAAATATTGTTAGTACAATAATGAAAGAACATTTAATAAGCTACAACATACTGAAATTTCGGTGAAAATCGGCAAAGGATTAGTGAGATACGCTCGAATAAACTTAAAATTTGATGACGTCATTTTGAAAATTTACTTTTTTTACTTTATTAAAAAATTTGATATCTTTTAGTCATTTTTTCAGCATTGCCAACCCATGAAATGACATGTATAACTCATCAGCTTTCAGAATATGTAAAGAAAATGGGGGGTCACCGTCCATTCTGACGAGTAAAATCGGATTTAAAATTGGCGGTTTTTTTGGCATAGTTGCACTGTATATCGCCATTGACGCGCGCGCGGAATTTCAACTTTGACGGGCCCGTATGACGTCATATTGAGTCGGATTGACTTGAAACTTGGTAGAAATATTCCTTGACATTTCATGCATCCGATAAGTGTGGAAAAACGGGAAATTTCTATTGCATATGAGCTGTGCGTGCGTATGTGTGCGCGCGCGTACGCGTCCGTCCAATTTTTTCAATTTTTCAAAAAATGCTCCAATTGGTCTGAAACGTGTGCAAAAAAAATTTGAGCTCGATTTGAGCATACAAATATTTCAACGCGCGCGTACGCGCACGTTTTAAGAGAAAATATGAATTTTTGAGAATATGAGTAGAATGCGCATAACTTGAAATATATGTGACATAAATTTCATTGAAAAATTCTATTCCATTAATGAGATATGATGGAGAATGTGTTTTCATATAATGACGTCATAGTGACGTCACGGTCGACTGATCAGTATTATACATTAGATCTGTCATCTTTGGGACATGATACATATATGGTATAATTTTGAAATTGATAGCAAGAGGACTTTCTGAGCTAACCTCTACACAAATTTTGTCCAGAAATAAAGAAGAAGAACCAACAAAGAATCCGTACAGATACAGAAGGTGATCCGAAGGATACTCGGATCACCTAACAAAACTGGAACAAAGTTCATGCTGTATCACCAACGGTTTATTTCTGCACACAAATCATTTTTTGGCTCGAAAATTTGTGTGCAGAAATAAACCGTTGGTGATACAGCATGAACTTTGTTCCAGTTTTGTTACTTATCTTTATACATATATATATATATATATATATATATATATATATAATATATATATATATATATATAATATATATATATATATATAATATATATATATATATATTATTTATATATATATATATATATATATATATATATATATATATATATATATATATATATATGTGTGTGTGTGTGTGTGTGTGTGTGTGTTTCTTTTACCTGCCTGATGATGTTCATGTACAAGTTCTAAGTTCCTTTTGGCAAAGTTTGATCAATGCCACTTTGGGGATGAATTGGAGGTTTTGCTTGTTTGTTGTTGTTTTTTCATTTCATTTGAAGATTGTGGGGTTTTTTTTCATGTACAAGTGCAATAATATCGAATGTGATTATTTCAGGATACATCATTCACACTTACAGCATACTTCACTCAAACTACCACATATATGAAATATTGACATCATACTTCTGCTTGAACTTGGACTTTATTCTGTTGAACAGTAAAACTTTGACACAAGAGATATTCAAACAGAGACACTTTGGCACACGAGATGAAATTCACATCATGCAGATAAATAGATCATATTTTCTTATGTACTTAAAATCAAAACTGTACAATCTCCTGTCCCATAGACAAACCATGCATTGTTTGGGGCACTCTTAGTGGGTTAGTACCATCACAAGCCTTCATAGAGAGCTATGTAGAGATATGAAGCAAGGGGTGAGAGGAGCACACGGAAAAAATCTAGAGGGAGACAGCTGCACCATATTTGCATTCAACTGTATTCGTCGTTTGTGCATGGATTTCATTAAATTTGCTCAGCCTTTCCATACACATACGGTATCACTCTACTTATTTGTATAAACTTATTCCTTACAGAGTTTTGGCAAAAATTGATGAGGCCAGATAAACCTTTCGCTCAGACAGCAAATCAACACAAAAATCAAAAAAAAAAAAAAAAAAGGGGGGGGGGCAAGTTTTTAATTAGTAGGACTTCTCAGATATCACATTAGACTGTTTCTGCAATGTACTGTATCAACAATTTATGGGCGTCTCTTTTTCCTACAGCCTCGTAACGAAGCATTTAATTCATCTGCTCTCCCATTAAAGTTCCATTGGCAGGAATTCACTAAGTTGTTGCTACATAGGGCAAGCCTCCAGCAAGCTTTGTGGTTATTACGGGAAACTCTTGAATAAAGCATGCACAAAATCTGAACACATTTACAGAACTGGTCTATCTGAAATTACCTCTCCTTTTCAGTACAATTGTCCAATTCATTTTAAAGTGATCATAGTTTTGGTTGAGACCTAACTTCTGGGGCCCGTTTCATAAAACTTGTCATCAGTGACAAGTTCTCATAGATGTGACAAGCTACTGAAATCCTTGCATCTGATTGGCTGAGAGCAAATTTGTCATAGCAATGTGGCAGTTGTCACTGATGACAAGTTTTATGAAACGGGCCCCAGATTTCTAACATTTTCGGGTGAGATAATGAGAAACCTCCTATGAAATATGAAAGATCATGTAACTCAAAGTGGAATTCAACATCTATTTCATGAAAATGGTATTGAAATGGCTGAGATACCAAACACAGGGAAATCCTAATAAAAGGTGGGACTCACCTTTTATTATGATTGCTTTATTTTACTTTGTTTTTGGATATCTCTGCCATTCCAAAACCAATTTTCATCAAATAAACTTTGAATTTGTCTTAGAATGGCATGCTCTGTACTATTTCATAAGTGGTTTCTTGGTATCTCACAAAAGTTAAAAGCCAAATCCTCGCCTCCACCAATACTGGACCACCCCTTTAAGAGGAACAAGCCTTGTGGTTAAAATGTGTAAATCAGAGACTGTTATCATCTCTACAAGATTGATTTTCCTCTAGATGTTCAAAGCCCTGACTGCTTTCAAAATGAAGTGGCAAGAGCCACACTCTGCCCTCATGATTATTGTGATCCCCTGGAAAGGCTGAGTAAACAACAATCTGTAATTTTTGTTAATGCAGTCATGTACATTTACATGTGTAAAATAATTATAAAGCTGTTATTTTCACGAATGAGGAGGTCATGGATATTTTCGTGAGATGTTGTTTTCACGATGTGACACCCAGGCTATTGTAAGTGCACTATTAGCCTAGTGGACAGCGACATTTTTGCGTGTTGTTAAATTCGCAGTCCAGCCGTGATTCACAAAACCTAAACCCTCGCGAAAATAACAGCGTATATAGTATAAAGTAGGATATTTTCACAGCATGAAATTTTCGTGAATTGCCACTGGCATTCAATGCATATGGTGTCAACAGGAACTTTCTCGTGCATTTTAATTTTGCAAATTTTAGCTCCTGCAAAATTCACAAAATTAAAAAGCATGCATTTCTGGTTTTCCAGTCTAAGCGGCACAACAAACATTTTGAAAGCCAAAATGTATTCCACTGAATATGAAATACTAAAAAAAAAAGAAAGAAGTGATAACTACAAGTCATCGTTCCTAATTGAATGAGGATTCCTTTATCTCCAAACCATATCAGTGCCTCTTACCCACAACTTTGGTATCAGCAATAAATCATATCATCCTTGGCCAAGCCACTTTTGATATAAAATATCGAGTCATTACTAGTAGTCTCTCCCCACTTGAAAATACAAACACAAGTGACAACTCACAATGTTCCATGCTTTGTGTGTGCAGAACTGGATTTTGTAGCAACATTTGCTGCCAACATCTGATTTATATCCTTGAAACTATTACTTTACTAAAAACAAGCAAACAAAGAAAATTCACATGCAGCTTTTACATGAGAGGATACAACTAAATTGGAGCATAAGGCTGTGTGCTTGTGCTTGGGGGAATACATATGACAGAGGTTTGCATTTCTCAATACATGAGCTGTACTAATCAGGCAGGATTATATGTCCCTTCTTCAGATGTTTGCACCCCTCTTCTACTTGTTGGGTACAGTGACAGATCATGTTCTTATTCCTCTTTTTTGGCACCTCCCTCTCTCTTTCTGTCCTTGGGTCTATCTTCTGTATACCTCTTACCCCCACCACCACCACCACTCCCGCCTCCTCCGCCTCCTTTACCAGTGTTTCTGTCTCGATCTCGATCACGGTCTCTGTCTCTATCTCGAGGTTTATCACTTCCTCTACCACCACCACCACCTGCACCTGCTCCCCCACTGCCCCCTCCTCCTCTTCCTCCTCCTCCTCCTCCACCTCCTCCGCCTCTGTCCCTGCCTCGATCCCTAACGCCATCTCTCTCTTTATCTCCTCTTCTACTTCCATCTTTGCCCTGATCTCTCTTACCCCTGTCTCTACCACCACTGCCTCCTCCACCACCTCCTCCTCCACCACCTCCTCCTCCACCCCCTCCTCTTCCGGAGTCCGACCTATCACTCTTCTCTCCTCCTGTGAGGGAGGAGCTGCTGCTTCTCCTCAGTAACCCTGGCCTGTCCTCCTTCCCCTCACTAGACTTGGACGAGTCAGCATCCCGGCCCTCCTCCCTCTTCCGGCCAGCTGACCGCTGACCTGGTTGGTAAAGCGCCATTGCAGGACGATCCTGTACAAAATTGTGGGGGGGGGGAGATAATAGAAATAAAAAGATAATGGTTCACTCAAACTTTTATCCTTCAGATTTATTCATTCATTCACAAGGCAATTTTTGCTTGGTTGATGCCATTTGGAGACAACTGCTAATTGACTACTGCTAGTTTCCTTGGATGAACCACCAGGGGATGGTAAAGTATTGTATGTCCATATTCCAGAATGTTTGGATACTGCTTCTTCACCACATTTGCTCTCTGTCCTTTTTGTGAGGTACGAGTATGAGAATTTACATGCATGAGATCTGAATCTTGCATGCATGCTGGACTTTCACTTTATGTCCCATCAGATGACCTAATTTCTTTGCCTCCCACAAGGAGGGAGGGTATGATAACAATGCAAAATTTCTACACTGGTCTGACTGGGACTTAACTTGAGGCCCTTGAGTGTAAGGCAAACATGCTACCAGAGTCAGCATATCATTTCAAGATACTTCTGTAGCAAAGAAAAAAAAATATCAGTCTTTGGGACAAACAAACTATTCTTTTACAAGATTACGTTTCATCAGTTTATCCTATAATTAGAGCCTACTGAATATCTTATTTCCACTAACATGTAAATTCATTATGCATCAATATAACATATTTGTAACAGTTACAGAGATTAACATCATCTTTTGATGATGCAACTATGAATAAAGTTTGAATGAAGATAGCATCTTCCTACCTTGTTCCTGATACGCTGTGGCTTTTTGTCATCCCCTTTATCACCCATCTCCTTCCTCCCCGCATCCCGCGACTGCGATGTCGACGATGTCGTTGAGGAAGAGGAGTCGTCCCTCTTGGCATCATCCCTCCTGTCTCTGGTGCCGGCGCCTCTCCCCTCCCCCTGTCTGCCGCCCTGTCTCTCACCCTGTCTATCACCCTGTCTGTCACCGTGTTTGTCGGCCTCTCTCTCTCCTTGCCTGCCGTCCCTCTTGGCGCTCCCTTCCCCACGCTGGTCTCTGCTGCCGGAGTCTCTCTTCTCCCTCCTGCTGGAGCTGCTGACATCTTGCCGGTCATCTGCCCCCCTCCTGTCCCTCCCCTTACCCCCGTCCTGGTTCCTCTCCCTCCCATGGTCCGAGTCGCGGCGGGTTCTTCCGCTGTCGCCTCTCTTGTCATCCCGGCTCCCTTGTGACCTCGGCGCAGCACTGATGACGTAAGACAAGGACAAATTTGACTCATGAATGCATGGAAAAAAATTTACCACGAAACTCTACCCACAATCGACACATATGTACAACAATATTACATATTTGATGAATGGACTAAAGATATCCTGATTGACCTTATCATTTCCTTTATCATATAATTTCCTCTATTATTTGTGTTAAATGTACAGTACAGTGTATCCCTTTACAATGTTTACTCTGGTTTTTGTTTCATGCTTGTAATGTTTATGATATACTGTAAAGGTGGAAATTTTCGCGGTGTTGAAATTTTCGCGTATTTCGCGCAACCCGAAACTAGCGCGAAAATAAAAGCTCGCGAATATTTTTGCTTGCCATATGTTCCTGTGCATGATGTCTTGGTTCCGCGGAATTAAAAACACGCAAAGCTCTTCTAACCCGGCAAAGCGCGAAAAATGAGTCGCGCGAAAATATCCACTTTTACAGTACATATCATAAACATGATATGCTGATATCCTATGCTCTTTACCTGGTTAAATGAATAATAATAATAATAATTATTATTATTATTATCATCATTCTTATAGTAATGATGATAATGATAATAACAGTAATAATAATAATAATAATAATAATAATAATAATAATGATAATAATAACAAATATGCTCTACCAAACATGCATTCTTACTTCTCATTCTTGGCTCTGTCTCTTGCTCTGTTGTCCTCTTGCTGTGATCCCCTGTTCCTATCTCGGTCCCTATCTCTGTCCCTGTCCCTGTCCCGGTCCCTGTCCCGGTCCCGATCTCTCCTCCCGCCTCTAGAGTCTTCATGCTTTCCTCCACTCTTCTCGTAGTCCCTGGAACTGTCAGTCCTCCCGGCATCACTTCTTCCCCTGAAGAAGGCAACACAGATGCCACATTACATCATGCATGTTGTCTGTCCGAGACAAGTTGTAGTTTGCACAGTTCTAAGATTATCGTACCTTATTCCAACGGGGCAGCGTGTGTATATCTGGGAAACTCCTCACTGTCATGTACCTTCCATGTGCACATAATATGTAGTTTCTCCAATTACGAGCTTATTCTACACATCCCAATATGATACAAACAGCAATATGTGACCCGCTACAACAAAAGGATCCTGAAGTCGGGGGAGAACAAGTTTCTGGAAATTGCATGACATTATTCCCTTACTCTTCTACTTTAATTTCATGTGTAGCACAACCCATAAAAGTACTCGGTTGCGGAGATATTGATGATTTTCTTAGCGCATGTCAAGTGGTTGAGGAAATCAGAGTTTGGAGAAAAATGCCTTCAAAGTTTTCCTTTCAACGCTATCATGATCAATGGGAAGCGAGACAGTTTTCACCACTTGACAATAGAAGGCATGCTCCTAGCGACCTCCGCGATGTTCATTCAAGCTTAGCGCCAGCGGTCTATGCACGGCCAATCAGTAATCAGGATGCCACGCACTGACCAATGAGATCCCTCCCTCGTTGCTAGGGGCGGAGTCTAGCTGCGGCGCTAAATCCAAATCTTCGGACACATTTCTGTTACAGGTTGTACGTTAAAAGTCGGAAAATCATGGCCTAGAAAAACACTGATTTCTTGCCTTTCCTATTATCATTTAGCTTCGAAATTTCGGCAGATGATAGACAAAACATTAGACTACAGAATTATGCCAAAAACAGAAATTTGATTGTTTTGACCAATTTTGATGATGTGACTTCAAACTCGATTTTCTCGGCTCAGCCGTCAGCGACTTTAGGATCCTTTTGTTGTAGCAGGTCACATATGTATGATTCTGCAAATTTTTAGCGAATAATCATCCCATGTATGTCTCCATAGTGACACTAAATATGCACAGTTTTTCTCTGAAAAGCATGAGATTTGTAATTAATCATGACCACCCAGTTCATGTGTAAACTTTTAACTTTTCTCCTTTGAAACAGACTTTGCATATGAAAATGATGCATTGGACACTGCTTGTCAATGCCAATACTGGTATTTCACCAGTGCACAGAATACACCATGGCAGACATAATATGAGTTCTATTCTGTTTATGGTGTTACATTTATGGTGTTACAAAGGTCAAAGAACAGCCTACCTTGAGTCTCTGTCACTTTGATTCTTATTTGACTGGACATTCTGGGCTTGATCCCTCTTCTTGTCGCGGCCCGCATCCCGATTCTTGTCCCTCTCCCGTTCCCGGTTTCTTTCCCGGTCTCTGTCCCTCTCCCGGTTCTTCTCTTTCTCCCAGTCCCGGTCCCGGTCCTTTTCTCGCTCTCTGGGCTTGTCGTGATCTCTGTCTCTGCCCCTCTCTTTCTCTTGTCGAGCTTCACTACCTTTAGCAGGACTGGCATCTGGCTTATTCTCTGTCACTGGTTTCTTCAGTAGCTTCATGGTTTACATGAATTAGAAAGACAATAAACAAGGTCAACTGTCACTAAATAATGCCACTCGTAAACTCTTCAGTGCACCCACAGAATGTAGGTACATGTATTACAAAGAACTAATGATGTCCGAGATTCAGTTAAAAATGTGGAGGAGGGAACATAAAGCAAACTATGCCCAAGAAACTTCATGCAGATTCCACTGCGAAACCTGGAATAGATGGGATGCTGGTCAAAACTGTTTGTACAAAACTTTCCCACCATTAGCAGTGTATTGCTTGTTGATATTTAGACAAGCAGGAAGAACACTGACTTTACACTTACTTCATACTAACGCCCTCAGTACAGTGGAAACTCAGTACAACGATATCCTTGGGACCAAAAGAATTTGTTCTTTATATCAGATCTTTTGTTATATAACTAGTCAATAAGCAATACAAAACAAAGGAAATACATTCATTGGGATTGGAGAAATTAATTTGTTATATCAGGTATTTTGTAATAGCAGATCTCTTTATATTGAGTTTCCACTGTACTCTTCAACCATACTCCATGAATCAGTTTCTGTACTGAGTTACGGTGGAATATAACTACAAATCAAAATGAAGGACACTTATCTCAATCAATGCAGTAAAAAAGCAGCAAAAGGTTAGTTAAAGAACTAAGAGAAGTTGGACAAATAAAACTGGCTATGTATTTCAGCAATTGGCTAACCGGCAGGATGACATTACCTTCACATTTCCAAAGGGCTACAGTAGTCATGTGATCTAGGTGTCACCTGATAAGTTATTCTCACCGTTATCTTCGGCTCTGACTTCACTTGCCCTTTGTCGCCCTCCTCCTTGCCCTTCCCGGACTTCTCCTTCTCCTTTTCTCGTCTCTCCCTCTCCTTCTCTCGCTCCCTGCGCCTCTTCTCTTCTTCCTTCTTCCTGCGCTTCTCCTCTTCAACCTTCAGACGTCGTTCCTTCTCCTTGCGTTTTCGCTCCTCTCTGGCCTCTTCCCTTGCTTTCTGACGGAGGCAAGGAACATTTGGGAAGAGCAGATGTTTCAATAAGCCAGTTCGTAATTAGCTCATGTACACATTGGTACAAATGACCTTTCTTTTTCTCAGTTGGTTAGGCACTTCACTCGTTTTTAAAGCAGCATAATGCATAAGCTTGCCCGACGTAACAATTTATGGAATTCATGTTCAAACAAAGAATAAGCTTCCGTTTAGAGCAGGTGATAAGAATGCTCTATCAGTTGACAACTTAGCAGGCATCCATTTCATTGTTTTGTATTGAATGCAATAACAGCCTATTTTCTGTTATATTGCAAAATGTTATTCTTGCTGTCTGGTGGATGTGCTGGCAAGCACCATTTAGATAAGGATAACCTAAATAATCATCGCATCACAGATGCTTATCTGAGTGAATTTACCAACCAAAATGCCTGTTGGTACAAATGACGTTTTTCTGCTCATGTGCAAAGTGGAGTTACGAACTGGTCTACATGACTGAACTGGTAATGGCACTCAGATCAAAGGCATTATTTACCATTTGCAGATTAAACAAAAACCGAGCCTTAGTGATTAAAAATAGTTCTACAATGTGAGATCAGGATGGAAATAACCAAAGTAAAAATATTGATCAGTATAATCAATGTTAAGTATTGAAATATGCAAAATGAGAAAAAAAAGTAATGATAAAATTGTTTCTCGACTAAACAGTCTACAGTTGTGAATTACTGAAAAAAAAAAAAATTATATCTCCCTACATTTAAGGTTTTAGTGCGAAATTTCTATTCAGTAGAATGTTTCGTGATACAACAGACCTACACATATCCGATACGTGTGATAACTTGAATATATATATATATATTTTTTTTTTTTTATTACTGCTCCCAATAGTAAATAGTACCTTTAAGGCATGGAAATGCCAAAGGAGTCTGCAACAACAACAAAAATCTCTCAATGAAAGCTGATGAAAAAATACCAAAATATCTAGAATTGGCCAAAGCCTTGACATTTGTCACTCATATGCTGTTTACTTGTTACAATTGCAACTCATTATATGACATTATATACTTGCACTGCAAAATGTGTTTCCCCCTCCCTCTTTGAACAAATTACAGATTATACTTTTGTATGATTTAAATTAAATTCACTTTGTTGATCATCATAAAACAGAGAAGAAGACAATGAAAGATTGAAATGTAAATACCTAAGAGACTCTAATGAATAGTGTATGGAGACCCATTTACATTGGCAAAAGCCTAATATAATGAAATAAAAAGACAAAACAAAAACAGAGGTGTTTGAATTGATCGTTTACACTGGAAGAGAAACCATATAAGAGCTTCAGACTCTGCTTGCCATTGGGGTTTTTGGAACAAAGTGCAGATATGGGATTTAACATTGCAACATGAATTAGCGCACAGAAGCTCCTAGCAGGCATTGAGTGTAAGCAAAAGTAGCTATGAATGCTTGCAGAAAATACACACATAGTAGGGGAAAATCATGAAAAAAAAACAAAGAAAACAACAACAAAACTAGAAATGTCGCTTTGGCGACTGGTATGCCTCCGCCATAATACATGATTTTCCCAGTAGGTCTAGATAGTACATGTGGACAATGTGTTATTACATTTTCACAAAATTGGCAAAATATTGAAATAACAAATTTCTCACAAATGTGTTGAATGTTCACCTTCCTTGACCTAGGTTTAATTGGATGAATAGGAGAGCATGTATCTAGGGATTTAAGGACTTTAACTTGACTTTGACCCATTCATACATTTAGGCATTGAGTAATTTTCAAGGTAAAGGTGTGGAGTATCGGTGTGAATTTCTGAATTGAATAGTAAATTGTTACCATTTTCATCTGGCCCTTGACCCTAAAATTCATAAGATAATCACTTTCAGGTAGAACATGCATAATATGTACTAAGTTTCAAGATAACTTGAGCCACTTCCGAGATATGGAAGGAAAAGTTAGTTCAGCACTTTCACTTGATCTTTGACCTTTTGACCTTTGAGGCAAAAAAAAAGAAGAAAAAAAAAACTTTCCAGAGAATTTCTATTAGGTTACACATGCATACACCAAGTGCAAAAAAAATATATAACCCTGCTGGCATTGCATAAATATGAGGGAAATAGTAAAATTTTGAAGTGTTGCACTTGACCTTTGACCCCTGACCTTTGACCCCATGAAATCTACATTCTCTAGATACAATCAATTCCAGTCAGTACATGTATATACTATGTTCCATGAAGATACCTTGAACAATTTTCCAAGGTACAGAGAAAAAAAAGAAGTTTTAATATTTTTACTTGACCTTTTGACCTTTGACCTTTGACCTCATGACCTATACTTTCACCAGAGAATCTTCATTGGGTAATACATGTATACACTAAGTTTCAAGAAAATATCTTCAGGCATTCCATAGATATGGTGGAAATAGTGATATTTTATGTATTTGACCCTGACCTTTTGACCTTTGACCTTTGACCTCATGACCCAAACCTTCACCAGAGAATCTTCATTGGGTAATTCATGTATACACTAAGTTTCAAGAAAATATCTTCAGGCATTCCATAGATATGGTGGAAATAGTGAAATTTTATGTATTTGACCCTGACCTTTTGACCTTTGACCTTTGACCTCATGACCCAAACTTTCACCAGAGAATCTTAATTGGGTAATACATGTATACACTAGGTTTCAAGAAAATATCTTCAGGCATTCAATAGATATGGTGGAAATAGTGAAATTTATGTATTTGACCTTGACCTTTTGACCTTTGACCTTGAGCATGTGCACCCAAAAGTTGATAGGCACAACTTCACCCCCTAATACACATACATGCCAAGTTTCATTAGGATACCTCAACAGGTTTTGATAGTTACCTTGTCCACAAAATTCATTACGGACGGACGGACGGACGGACGGACGGACGGACGGAAGGACGGACGGACGGACGGACAACCCGAAAACATAATGCCTCCGGCACCACTTCGTGGCGGAGGCATAAAAACTATTCACAGAATCAGATGTTTCATTGTTGTGCACTGAGCTAGCATTTACACAGGCAAAAAAGGCCAATGGAGTCATCGGAAAAAAAAAAAAAAAATCACATAACAACAACACATTTTCCAATATGGATCTTTCACAAAACTTTCAGGTAGTTGCTAAGCAATTTCTTTCGAAAAACAAACTAGAATATGAATATAAAACTGCTTATCATTAACCATGTAAGTACCATTACATGGCATTAAACTCAATTTCATTTCAAATTAGCTCACAAGAAAATTACTCATTTAACATACAAAGCATAAATGGAACATAGCAAAAATTTACATTAACATAATTCCCTACATTTAATTGAATTCCAAAAGAATTATTGTTCATGATGTAAGGAATAAATGTTTGAAAACACTTACTATTTTTTCAAGCCTCTTCTGCTTCAGATACTCAATTAGAGGTGTGATGACTTTTCCTGCACGAGAGAAAAAAAGGCAGCACATCAGGAGACAAAAACAAGAATAACATTGCCATATCCAATAATACGCACGGTGAGATGTCATGTTGAAAGAGGCCTTTTCATTATTTTCTCTATAAAGTCCATTTTTTCCACCGGTCTGACCTGTCTGTTGGACCAGCAGGTACCCAGTTTTACCATGTTTTACTGGTCCATTCCTGAAAAAGTAACTGGTCCGACAGTGATTTTTTTCTGGTCAGGGACTGTCGGACCAGTGCCAGTGTGCAGCCTTGATTTATGGACATGAGCTCACTTTCTAAATCTACCACAATGTTGGAATATCATGAATGTACAATATGCTGAATTTGACAGTTCCTCACACTGTGCAATATCAAGAGAATTAGTGCAAGAGAGAGAGAGGGAGAAAGAGAGAGAGAAAAAAAATAACACTGTAATAGGGGTAGTCAACTGTTAATGATTTGCCCCAAAAAAGTAAAACTATGTCCAGATCTCTTTTAACATGGAATTTGTGAAGTGAATATTCCTTAAATTGAAAAGAAAAAAATGCAATGGCTTTCGCAACAATGCCATCTCACCTTCACTTTTGTTCTTGGACTCTATTTCTTCTAAGAGTGTCTCAGCACTTGGAAGTTGCTCAACCTCAGCAGACAAGGTCTCTAAAAACTTCTTGTAGTCAGCATCTGTGAGAACATACAAAAACCTTAAGAGAAATCGTACATACTTTCAGAGGAATCTAATAACTCTTTAAACTGGTAATTTCCAACCATCTGAGTCATATCTGTCCAATATTAGAAAAAAAAAAGGAAAATGCCTAGAAAATAACAAGAAGCTCTGATAAGAAATAGCAAATGGCACCACATTACCTAACAAGCTGCAATGTGTTAAAGATCACACACTCACTAGGAACAGATGTAGACAAGTATTTACAAGCAATGAAGTAATTTCATTATAACAATCTCTGTTTGCTTGTTTGCTCATTTTTTACACAACAAAATCGACCACAATAAATATCACAGCCAAGCTAACAAGGAGGCTATTCCAGAGTCATTAGAGGATACCACGATCATGACATAACATATCAATATGCAAACATTTGTCACTTTCATTGTGTGCAAAGTTTGCTCGCATCTCTGCTAGTTTGTTGATCATTCATATGATTGCATGAAAATATGTAAGAGCAATTTGCATCTTGTATTTCTATCTTTGTTCTCTTTTCAAATTGTCAAAATCAAAAGCATAAATTGGAATTGAAATCTGTGCAACTTAACATATAGATATCACAATACAATTGATGACATCATGATATCAAAATATTAAAGGTTTATCACCAATTCATCAGAATTAAGTCAGCTGTCCAACTGAAACCATACAATCTGTTATTACCTTCTTCCAATGTACCACAGCGGGCATCTGGCTTCCTTCCAGAAGTCTTTGGTGTCTTTTGGTAAGGTGCAAACTCCACAACGGCTGGATAACTTGTATCTGCATGAATGGGATATATGGACACTATGAATGGAGGTATGAACATTTCATCAGTGATTAACATACCATTCTGCCTGTCTAGACAGTGATTGCTACAATGTGCAGTGAGGGAAAAGAATTAAGCTGTTACAATGTGACCACACATGTCTCAAGTTTGTGACTGAAATTAATCCCCCCCCAAAAAAAAAAAAAAATAAATAAAATAAAATAAAATAAAATAAAAATCATTATAAACTCTAGATGAATGAAACTTGCATAAATGCTGGACATCACTTTGCTCTGTTGAACAGGTCTCATTAGAATAAAATTACTTTAAGAGATATTGATTTTTGCACAGCACCATTATGGTCTTAAAGCTATGCAAAATTCAACTCCTCTTTATTACTCAAGAATTGAGATTCATGTTCACAAGTCACATATACCGCAATGGACACATACACTCACAAACACAAATGTCCATGAATCTCATCAACAAGTACATATCTTGTTACTTAGCATACTGTAAAATTAGAAATTTTTGCACATTTTGTGTAACCAGAAACTATGTGCAAAAATAAAAGCATGCAAACATTTTTCCTAACAAAACATGCGAAACTCTTTTTACCAAGCTGAGCGCGAAAGATTAGTTGTGCAAAAATATTCATTTTCACAGTATCCTACAACCTTTTTCCCGACCTCAATCTAAACTCACCTTTGGTATCAGTGAACTCATATCCATCCCACAGGTCTCTGAAGGGGATAATGTCTTCTTCCTTGCTGAAATTGATATACGCTCTACAGTAAGCATGTTGGCCTAGACTGTTGTCATAGCAGAGAGGGGAAAACAAAGAGAAGAGCAACTAAGCATTAGCACAAAGAGAGTGCTCAGTGATTTATTATCACTTATCTGAGGTAAAGTCCGGCCCCTCCTCTCCGCCCTCCCTTTATCAGATCAGGATCTCTCTATTATCCGGATGTGATCTCATTGTGATTTTTTTTTTTTTTCAATCTAATAATTACTGGGAAAAGGGCAGATTTCAAGCTCTAACAAAATTCTTGCACAAACTCACATGAATTACATATCATTCCCAACATACTGCAGTAATTAACATACATTCACATAAAATTGTCATCTAAATAACATGCATTCAGACATTCACTACCCAAAAATCAATGCAAGAAATGGACAGAAAACTTATCACGATATCTCTCATTGAGCAATTAATCATCAGAGAATTCTGAATGCAGACCAGCTGACGAGGATGTGACATGTTCACGAGAAATTGATACACTGTACACCTACATTGTACATCACTCATTATATATATTACATTAATATACCTCCTATCAGCCTTGACATAGTAGAAATATTCATTGTCTGGGAATGGTGTTACAATTTCCTTGAACTCATCCTCAGTCAGGGTGGGTGGTAAACATCGTACAACAACCTGCAAAGAAAAAAGACACAAGCATAATTACCATTACCCCGTACAAGTATGAATACATGCATGTTAATTACAGGTACAATTTTACAGAGCATATGAAACAAATCAGAAATATCATTAGTCAGTGAGTGATTTAGATTGAATCATGTTTAATTTTACCTTTGATACATGTACACTGTACTACAGATTACATAGGGTATTTGCTTTCATTAACTGGATCTCAAATTTGGATGTTGACTTTATACATTGTCATACCAGTTTGTTTAGTTTTTTTTTTTTATTTGTTCTTTGCCTAACTGATTGCTCTTACATCATTTGAATGGAAGGTATAAAAAATAGGTCTATTTCATACACAATTGATATTCATAGACAATCACCACAAATTTTAAACCAGAATATGTGTGGTTCACAAATTTAAAAAAAAAAAAAAAAAAGACGACGACACTGACTTGGTCTCATTTAACACCCCCCCCCCCATACCATATTTTAGTCAAAACCCATGTTGAGGAAGACTGGGTTGTTTGTCTTTGCTGTTGTTTTTTCAGAAGACTGAATATGTTGTTTAAGAATGCTATTAAAAATAGTTGGTATACAGGCCAGCCCTTAACTTCTACAAGCTAACCACAAATACTAAAAATAAAAATCACACTGACATTCGTAATTAACACTTGAATTCTAACACTTTACAGTGATCACTTTACAGTGATTGATTAAATTTTCAATCATCTCGCGGCCTTCCAATGTCTACTGAAAAGCAGATCTACTTTTGTATGTTGTGTAATGTAGGAACGAGTCATGCATTGCCATCAAGTTTGAGACATGGGCCATGGCTACGGTGCAGATAGAACGTCCAGACGCTAGACGTCAGGAGTGTTGTGTTGCTTGACTGACCCCTGGCCTAACTATACACAGCCCAGTCGCTGTACATGGTACGTCGCGACAGGGCTGTACGCGCGCGACCACCAACCACTAGGAGAGCGACGTAATCGTATTACGATAGCTTTGAATTTTGATACTTAACATAATTTTTGTCACCTCAAACTCAACGAGTATACTTTTCAATATTTACTCTACATCTGATGCTATCAGTATTCAAATGTACGCAATGAAACTTACCGAAATTGATCATCATATCCAGCATGTCCACACGGTACACAATCTTTCACGCCAGGCCTAACTATGCACAGCCCAGTCGCTGTATGGTACGTCGCGACGTACATTACCATGTACCAGTACCAGTACCAGTTACCCCTGGCCCTGACTGCATATGATAGCTTGATTTTGTGATTCCAATGGGAATGCCTTTGTTGTTGTTCTTGTGAATTTATTGTCTAACATTTGTCATTAGTAATACTAGCAGTTAGTCAGGGTTACGATTTAGATAATTTTTTATATCATGTGAGAGAGCTCTCTGTCACTCTACTAGAACTAGAAGTCTCTAGTCTCTGTACTCTGCCGAGCCGAGTGGGCAATTTGCTCCAAAAAATACAATTGATGAATTGATTAAATTAAATTTACTAAAACTAAAAAAAAAAAACCCTACACTACCATCTATTATTTACAAATAACCTTAATTACAATTACAATTAATATCTACAAATCAAGTAATCACAGGAAAAATGCCTTTAGGCTGTTAGGGTATGGTTGAGGGGTCTAGATATCGCGCACGAAAATTTGAAATGCTCTTATAATAGAAGTTATTCCATAATCGTACCTGAATTTCTCAATGAATATCACGAAAATGCAGAAAAATCACCTCCCAGAATCTCCTGATGATACGATGACGGAGTAGTGCGCTGTCGCCGTTTGTATGTCGGACTTTTTTTTATGCGTTCACCTTCTCGGGGTATGTAAAGATCGCGCAGCTGCCCTATGTAGTTTCATGCGTGAAAGTGTCTGCCCCTCTCTGCGGCTGTAGCGTGCTTCGGCTTTCGTAGAATATTATCAACGATCGATCGAACAAATTACGAATTCTATCGGCTACGATCATACGAACGAGACAAGCGAGACGACACGTCTAGGCTACAACATCCTTAAAAAAAGATTTTAAGCTAAGGTAGGTAAATTATAACGTAAAAAAATTGGAAATTTAGTGAAAAATTTGTTCCAAAAAATTGGAAATTTAGTGAAAAATTTGTTTGAAATCTAAATTTCTTACCTGCTTCCTTCTCATTTTTAGCGGTTGTCAGGTATGTTTATTCCATGGGCGTATCGGCAAATTTTGCGCTTAGTCTTACGCGTATTAATGCTTGCTATACGCAGTTACGCTATGCGCGATCATTACGTCCCTGCGCGAGACCTAGTACCCTTACTATACAGTGTACGTGTGTCGCAGACAGGTCTGTCAAAACACCTACACTACAGCTACACGTAACACAGTACGTGGGACCGTTCACTGACATAATCTACACACTTGCTACGCTACGTCAGTTCTGAAGTGCGCTACTTGCCTTTGTTGTACGTGCTTCTTTGGGCTTTGACGTCTTCTCTTTCGTCATGCTAAAACAATTCTTGACCAGCTTCGCATCTCTGATGTCTAGAACTTTAAATTATTATCAAACAGACGCTAGAGAGTTGACATTTTATAGTCGACGCAGACGTTGGCTGGCTGACTGACACGAAAAACAGGCAGAATGGTAATTTTGTTATTGTATGGTGGCGTTTAGTGCTAACTCTTGCAATAAAACGTGTCTGATGAAGTATGATGATGAATTTTGAAAGAAATTAGAACTCTCGGAAAGTACGGAAGGCCTTTACTAGCGGAAGGTCTTCTAAGTTTGGACTGGAAGAACATATTTCTCACAGCCGCAGCTCAATTAAAAGAATTAAACAGTTACTCTTGACAATTTGAAATACTTTAAATAGACGCAAAAGTTACTGTAAGACACTCCATCTTCTTCTTTTTTTTTTCTTTTTTTTGGGGGGGGGGGGGGGGTGGGGGGGGGGGGGGGTGGGGGGGGGGGGGGGGGGCGGGCAATCCCTATTGGACCTAATGTTCTTGAAAATGCACTGGAAAATGTCACTATTAAAGAGATCCGCCGGAGATCCGGGAGTCATTAGTGATGGGGAACCTATTTTTCAGAGACATATCGAAGCTGCGATAAAAAACAAAACAAAACAAAACAAAACAAAACAAAACTACCAGATGTTTGGTCTCATCAAGCATGGGGGGGGGGGGCGGGGGAGGGGGCCTCGCCCCGCCCTCCCCCCTCCCCTCTCCCCCCCCCCACACACACTTTTTTGTTGTTATTGTTGTTGTTGTTGACAATTGATACATAGGGTCTAAATACTTGGGGGCCCCCACTTTTTTTACCCGAAAGTACATGTACCATGCACCAAAAAACAGAAGTTGGGCTGAAGGCTTTCCCCCTTGTTGCTGATGAAACCCGGTATTGGCGCCAGAAATATCAACTGCCCCCCCCCCCCCCCCACGAAGCTCCCCAGTGATACCTTGCAAGCTATACATATCTCAAAAGCTTTATCTTTCAGCCAACGAACGGTTAGGGGGCCTAATGCTTGGAATGGTCTGCCAGAGTTTTTAGTCACTGCTTGGCGGTAAGTTAGCCATTTAAAAAAAAAAAAAAATTATTTGGATTATTTGGGGCTCATAAACACTTTATTTCCGTCTCAGATCCGCCACGCGCAACACAGTTCTAGTTTGTAGAAAATCTTCCGAAACGCAGATTGGACAGGAGACCCACAGGTCTCCTAGTACTTTTCTCTCTCTCTTTTTTTTTTATACAGATGGTGATGATGGTGATGATGATGGTGGTGGTGATGACGATGATGACGATGGTGATGATGATGGATGGTGGTGGTGATGACGATGATGACGATGGTGACGATGATCATGAGGATGATGATCAGAAATGAATATTAAGAATGTCCGGTGTTATAATATATAAGCACGCACACAAACACGCTCACATGCCCATCAGGTTCTAAACGTAGTACAAGAACTTATAAGAAAGAAAATTCTATTGATATTATCATCACAGTTTTCTTTTTTATGCTTTTATTTTCGTCGCTTCACATCCACAACACCAACGAAAATAAGACCACATAGGCCTATTAGCATCATTATGTCAATAGTGCAAAGTGACTCATATATTACATAGTGTTGGATTTGAGAGGAGAGACTGTGAGTGTGTACTATATAAGCCTAGTAACAGAATGTGTTCTTTTTCAATATTAAAGGAGCATGTCATCAAACTTCAATTGGAAATGGCTGACTAAAGACATAACCAGCTTCATTATGATAAGTCCATTTTGTAATTGCAAGATGCCACATTTGCCTTACGATGGACATAAGTCCGCTCAAAACTTTTTTTTTTCCTATAGAGATCATACAAATTGCTTTTAGGAAAAATATTTCACTTTGATTAGTATTACATTGACAATTAAAAATTCATGATCGGTTGAAATTCAACGAGTTGCATTTATCAGAATGGTGGAAGGACTTTTCTATAAAGACGATCATTTGAACATGGGGCAAGGTATGAAAGAAAAACACATACAGTAGGCCTATTACTTCGTAAGTCTGCTGCAATAAAAAGCTTGCTGCTCGAAGAGATTAATTCAAAGTACAATATACGTTCAGGGCCTTCGCTGCGTTTTCAAAAGTGTGGGGGGGGGGGGGGGTGAAGGGGGCAGTTCATATTTCTGGTGCCACTTCCGGGTTTTATCAGCTGACAAGAAAGCAAACAAATAAACAAACAAACAAACAGAACAAAAACTTAACCACATTTTTCTAGTGCCATTAAGTTGGGCACCGAGCCCTCTCCCCCCGGCTGCACCGGCCCTGATGTTTATGGTTACCGTACTTAAACAGTGGAATAATTTTGACCCCATACGGTTAGAGATGATTCAGAGTGCATTTCTTTGTGCGTTTAGATGTAAATTAACATCACTTTTTGGAGTGATTACTGAGGTGTTTTAGTGTAAATATCCAATAACATTGATGGTCACTCAGTCTAACAATGCCCTTTTGACTTGTTGTACATGTACTATTATGTTTGTACTGTACGCATAATCAAATTACTGTGTAAATGACTTAATCATTTCATCATCGTGGTTGTGCATTAATACAGAAATTACTGAAGTTCTCATTTTTTCTTTTGTTTTGACATGAATGCTCATTTTGGTCAGTTTCAATCATTTTCAATCTCCGCAGTGCTAAGAACTCATATTTCCTGGGGAATCTGCAATTCCTGCAGACTTGAACTTACTTTTCGTGTAGGTATCCGTCATTTTACTCAGTCTCTCCCTCTCTCTACGACCTTTTTTTCTTTCCTTCTTTTTTAATCTGTAGTATCTGCACGATCGTAAACAGGCTTACTATTTTTCCAGTATATTTTAGTGAGATGTGTCTTGTCCATTTTACGTCTTTTGTATCACAATTTAAAGATATTGTTATATTGAGAAATATGAAACAAAAAATCAATTTCCTCTTTTCTTTCTTTAAAACACAACAAAATAAATTGGACTGAAAGCTCTAAAATATTATCTTGTATTTTATTCCTATACCACCAAATCTCACTTTCTTCTTCTTCTTCTCCTCCTTCTTCTTATTCTTCCTGTTATTATGATTATGGATATCATTACTTAAAGTTATTAATTTTATTATTATTATCATTATTATTATTATTATTATTATTATTATTATTATTATTATTATCATTATTATTATTATTATCATTACTACTACTACTACTACTACTACTACTACTACTATTATCATCATCATCATCATCATCATTATCACTAAATTGTTACAAAATATTGTAACACCGTTATTTTAGTGTTGATGTTCTTCGATGGCGTATCGGTGTTACATTGGTATTAAGCGTTATCTCGACGCTCCGAAGAAACGACCAAGAGACCAGTTCATATTAGTAAGGTATACAATTCCAGGCTCTTTATTTAATGACAGGAGGATATAATGCTCAACAGAGATATGATATATTAATAGGTACTCCCCATCAAACAGCCATATATTGCCCCTAAAGAGGGATGGCAAGGGAGACCAACACTTATGTGTCTTTACCCAAGGAGGGTGAAAGAGAGAACTTCTTTCCTAAGCACATGGTCACTTTTAAAATACATGTATTCTAGAAGGAGGGGCTTAATCTACAATATTCAAATATTCAAAATAGAGGGATTCAAATTATAATAAAATAAAGAAGTAGGTTAATAATGACCACTGTCAATCCTTGGGTCACTGACATCAATGACTCACATTATATTACATGATGGGGATGATGGGGGAGATTGTCACTGGTAGACAATGGGGAGACAGGTTATCCAGAAATGTTTATGGGAGAGGTTAGGCTCCTAGGGAGGTAAGTGTGTAGACTGACCACAGGATGTGATGACCAGTCGGGTTGGACAAAATTCTGAGAATAGCACTGAAGGAGTTTTTCCCTCAAGTCTGTAGTGGTTGAAGCTTGGGTTTGTAGCAACAACACTCTTCCATTTGATATATTACAATGTTATCATTGTCATCATGATTAAATAACCTTTATTAGTTCATGATGAAGTACGCAGTGAACAGTTGTAGTAGTAAAGGTACACGTATTCACTATTGCTTTACTTGTATTTACCTGTACTTTAACACTGTTGACATACTTGCACTTTTGTTACACTACTAACATACTAGTCAATCTAAAACTTTATACTGACACAATAGTACAATGTATTTTTTTCCCTCTCCCTCTCTCTCTCTCTCCCTCTCGCACGGTAGTTTGGCCAACGTTGAGGGCAGCAAACACCACTAGTTATGTAGAAGAATGGTATCCTTTTTTAGACACATTTTTGCACCGTCTTTTGCTGGATGTTACACTGAATCCAGTGATTTTACACCACTCCACGACAAAGCTTGTGTAGCAGACAATCTCGCGCGAAAGGTGGATTTTGAAAAGGCAAACTCTCATATATTTTGCCGATTTTCCGCAACAAAGTCGAGCGCTCTGGTAAGTTTGTATCATGTATTGAACTGAAATTTTTCTAAGATTGTTTGACGTTAGCTCATGAGTTGAAAAGTGAATTATTAGCGTGAATTCCATGTCACTATCATTGTGATCGGTCGTGCTCAAATGCCTCTTGATTGAGCTTACGAGACAATCTACAACCTCTTGTACGTGCGTAGAAGCCTACTCAAAAGGTACTGTATGTAGTTGAGCTATGTTGAGTTATTGATAGCTGTATAGACAGTATTTTGTACAGGAGGGAATAGGGGAGCCGGGAGCCGGGAGCTAGCTCGCTCGCTACAACGCTACGCCAGGTAATAGCCTGGCTCTTCATTGAGTTGTGATTTTAACCACATCAGCACCAGCATCAAATTTAAGTAGAACATCCTCGCTACATTAAATTTACTGATCCATTGTACTACGTTACTTGTACAATACTGTCAATATAGCCAGCTGTAGTGGTAGGTAGTCAAGGTAGGTTGCTAGACGAATCGCGAATAGGACATGCCAAGTGATGCCAGGCCAGGGCCAGGCCTGAATGATAAAAATAATGAGTCTGCCCTGGCCCGGCCCTGTGTGGCTGTGCTGATATGACGTGAGGTTTGCTTAACACAGTTAGCCGCTTCGCTTTTGGGGCTGGTTGCAGTTAGTACATGAGATGAGGTGACTTAATAAGTTCAATAATTTAACAGGGGTGGAGTCTTCTACCACGTAGACGCCTCATGATGATGGTACCACTATACTATACCAGTCTCTCGAACACTAGCAATTACTGGCATGGTATTGTGGTATATTTTAACATCCCTCTAATTTCACTGAGCATTTTAGTCATGGTTCCCAATGAATGTGTTTTTGTCCAGTGGTTCATCTGCCAATTTTCATACCACTTCTTTGTCACTGACCTTTTCTTTTGGCCTGTGGAGCTGTGCCACCCAGAAACATTTGGGGTTTGGTTTTGGCAATAATACCTTTGAGGTTGGTGACTTGGCATCAGAGATTTCCTGGCAATGAGTCCATTTGTCCTTTTTGGCTCTCATTATCATCACCCTGATGGTTATTTTTTGTGTTTGTGTCTTCAAGAGTAAAGTCAAGAATTCTTGATCTCCTTCCTTGTGCAAAATGAAATTTTCTGGCTTCATAGCAAGCAAATTTTCCATTCCATGATTAATCAATAGAATGAAAGCATTTATATAAAAAAAAAAAATGCTGTATCTTGCAGCCTTTTTACTATACTCAGATCTAAACTTGTCTGTATGAGTTTCATTTCGTCTGCAGTGATGGATGGAGGGTGATGCTTCACACTTTCTTTTCCACACTCTTTCAACTTCTTTAACAATGCCTTGAGTGCCTTGTTTGAGAAAATTCTTCTGCTTTGATGAAGTTGGCATTCCAGGAAACCAGAAAATGGTGCTTCAGTGCAAAGGAAATGAAATGCATTGACTTCATTGATTCACATTCTCCTTTCTTGTTTTTTGCACCCGCATAGACTTGGGACAATTCATCCAACTCACAGTTCTCGATGTTTTCAAAGTTGGTCCCAATCTGCTGGCAAAAGTCTGAAAAATACAGCAAGCGTTTGATTTCCTTCTTGGTATTCAAACTGTCACTCAAGTTAATGAGCTCTTGGCTTTATATCAAGAGAAGTGGAGGAATCAGCATATTGTAGGCTTATTGAATAGACAAGCTTTTAATGTTAATCCTAAGTAATAATAATACTCAGTTAAACATGGACAAGACCAAACACACATCACAAAGTTAAACAGAAGACACTACAAAGTACAAATCTAGCAAAAGGCAAAACAACTAGGCAAGTAAAGTTGCTTAATATAATATGATAACCCTTATACATAATAATAATTTGATAAAAACAATCATGAATATAAAGCAGAAAAAACTGTGAAATTGCCTAGTATTGTCTGTATTTCTAACATGAGTAATGAGTGCAGCAGTTGCCGAGAAATTTGGGCAAGATATCATTAAGATATGAGTATGTAAGAATGAAGACAGCAAATTTGTTAATACACACTGTCAGTAACCTAAACTTTTTAAATATGGCTGTAATTCTAATTACATGTTTTTAAAGGACGTGAATATATTGAAGTAAATGGCACAATTTCCCCCAAAAATATTGTAATACAAAATATGAGGTAAAATCATTGTGTGATGGATAAAGTGTTTGGGCGTGCAGTAAATCTGTTATGCATCAAGAAAGTGCATCAATAAAGTGCATGCCTTCTATTAAATATGAAATCTAAAATTGTTTGAAATGCCGATGTATTACATGTCTTTCCTAACATTCGTGTTACATTTACAAGCAACTCTTTTGATGTAAGTTTGTGTGAATGAGTAATTCATAAGTTTCTTCACATTATTTCTGTAATCAACATCATTGAATAATTTCCTCTTCAATGGCAGCCAACCACCAATGATGCCAGCATCGCGAGGTGGGCAGCGAGACATGGGTGACCGGTCTCCTGCCCAGGAATCTGACTTCACCAATGCAGAGAGCACTCAGTAAGTGACCGACATCTAGATGTTACACCTTGTCCATTTTCATATCTTCACATGCAGACAACAACAAATCTAATCTGGGAAATTTCATAATTTACTTGAATAGAATCATATCCTTCCACAGTAAAACCTTTTATTATTATTGTCATTTATAATCATAACTTCCAACATTGATATCTGCAGTGGCAATAATCTATCAACTTTCAGAATCTCTACTTTTTACCCTGTAAGTTGCACTGTTCCTGTTGTCAATAGAATATTTTAGGATTTTTTCAGTATGGCAGTAAACTAAATGTCTTGTTTTCCTTTTCATCTTGTATAAGAGTGTGAAAACACTTGCATACTGCTCTTTATAAGGTTTGTAATATTGCTGTGCACTGTGAACTCTGTTTTTTTTTTTTTTTCTTTCATTGCAAGAAATCACTTTGAGCAAACTTAATTTGTCCTGTTTATTTTCATTTCTCACCAGCTCTGATGAAGGTGGTTTTGTAAGTATCTATCTCTTTTATTTTAGATGCTTTTCTTAAAGAATCCCATCTACTGTGCGCTTCATAAAAACTTTATGCTCAGTCTTAAAATGTAACAAATGTTCTGACCATCTTATGCTAATATATCTTTCCTCCTGTGTAAAAGTTGAACTGATCAACAAGGATTGATAGATAATCTGGATGTTTAGTGCTGTAAGAACACTGTGTTGTGAGTAGTGAAATATATGCATTTTTTTTTTTCAAATAGTTTACAAAATGTAATATGATGTGCGGGAACTTGTCCTACATGATATTATAGTTATCATTATTGCCATAATGATAATCATGATCTACAGTTTTGCTAATAGTAGTAATTGTATAAGTAACATTTAGTATTAGCACTATCAGTAGCACAGTATTTCTAGTTTTCCTATTTGTATTCCATGAATATCTAAATATATATGCCTAATAACAGTACAATACCATTGCTCATGGCCTTTCTGATCATTTCACGTAAGGGGGAAAAAAATAGTGAAAAGTAATGTTTGTTATGAACATAAGCTTGTACTGTAGGAAAGTGATTCACAAAATCTGCAGCCTTGTATATACAAATTTTGTGTTTTTAATCATTCAGATATCACAAATTACATCAAATAATGCTCCATATACATGTATTTTGTGGGCATAATGAATTATAAGACAATTCCGTAAGTGGTCGAATTCACTCTCTAGAACCATAGCGATGGAATGAGAAATAAGTATTATATGGGTTGTTTGTTTTTTTTTTTTTTAGAAAATAAAACCCCAAAAGCCATCAATTTCCCGCCTATGAGACGATAAACATTGCTGTTCTGATACAGGTGGCAATATTTGTGCAAGTTTTTTTAATTCATGTATATCAGTCGACTTGTGAAATAACACTTTGCAAAATATATGGCATACAGTACTTACCTCTGCCATTTAAGAATCATCAAATGCTTCATACCTCCTACTCAGTTTGAAGTATAGTTACAGCATATGTCTTTAATATTTAATATCCCTTTCCTGTGTATATGACCAGCATGGCAAGAAGGCCAAAAGGTTCAAGGGCCGAGGTCGTGATGATGACTCTGAGACGAGCGCAGAGCCAGTCACCATGTTTGAGATCGTAAGGCATGGCAAGAGTGCTCTGCAGGTACTGTAATTGATGTATTTTCTGTCCTATCTGATTAGTCAAATGCCTGTTAGGATATCTTGCTTTGTTTATCTAGTGTGAAGTTGGTCCTGGCAATAATCATTAGCCATATATCATTATATTTTCAGTTCTCATTGTTCTTGTTGTTATATTTTAGTGATTCCAGTGGGATGATTTCAGGAGTAGATTTCTACAAAAGGTTGTAGAAGAATGTCAAAATTCTGTTCTGTTTTGTTCACAAATATGAAAACTATCCAATCCTGTGTCGGTGGAGAGTGCATTACTTGTAATACCTCTGCCTGGCATGTATGGTGAGGGATGTTCCAAAGGTACTTCGCTTTGATGTACACCTGTGTGTGTACTATGGAAATAAGAACTTAATGAAACTATTAGAAAGTGTACTGATTGACCGTTGGCTAGTGTGTTTGAAATTGTTGCAAACAAATGGTACATAGTATACAATGTATGTATGTTTATTTGATTGACACATGATATGCGATGTTTGACCTGTTGATCATGTGCATGCTTCTATTCCAGACTGTCGTGGACGACTGGATTGAATCGTACAAGAACAACCGCGAGGAGGCTCTGCTGGACCTCATCAACTTCTTCATCCACAGTTCGGGATGCAAGGGAACCGTTACCGCGGAGATGATGACCACGATGGAGCACAGTGACATCATTAGGAGGATGACGGAGGAATTTGATGAGGTCAGCATCTACTTAAAATTCTCATCCAGAATCATAGGTTGCCATGAAAGTCGTAAAACAATTATTGTATTTCCTGGTATTGTACTAGAACTGCACTGCTCATGTGGTAGGTAGGTACGAGTTTACAGTGTGCCACATTGCTACAATCCATACAATGTTTTTATAATCTGCCATGTCATCAGGAACTGACCAAAACCGAACACTCAGTGAGAACACTTGTGTGAGAGAGAAATGCAAAGATGTCACTCCCAGAAACACATTAAGGTGCTAAAGGTGATTATTATTATTATTATTATTATTTATTCAGCTTTCATTCACAAATTTCATAGTACATATGCATTGTACTTAACATATATGAACTAAACTAGCACAAGTGCAAAGGGTGACTGGATGTAAAAATTTGTAGGTTACCGCACCCACTGATGATTAAATTTTCTTCCATGATTATTGATTATTAGCATTTCAGTATTCGTTACATATATGCTCACATTTCATTTCTTTTTATTTTCTGCTGCAGGAGAGTGGAGACTACCCTCTCATCATCTCAGGCCAGTCTTACAAGAAGTTCCGCAGTAGTTTCTGTGACTTCATCAGCGTGCTGGTCAGGCAGTGCCAGTACAGCATCCTGTATGACCAGTACATGGCCGACAGCATTATCTCACTCCTGACAGGGCTCAGTGACTCTCAAGTCCGGGCCTTCCGACACACTAGTTCCCTCGCAGGTTAGTTTGCATCGGAGGATCGTGGCTGAGTAGGAGAGTTAGAGGATTAAAGGTTAAGGGACACACTGTTTTGTATGTATGTTTGTGTCTGTGTGGGTGTGTAGACATAATTGTATTATAAGGTTCAGAGTCCTGTAGAGGGGATTGTAAGTAGTTAAATGAAGTAATATGTGGGAGTAAATTACACACCAGCTCTTCTGGACATTGGTGTGCATCAAAAGCATAAGTTATAAGTTGTGTGTAGTGAGTTTGTTTGCAGTATGTATTATCATGGAACTATAACCATGTCCTCTTGTGTGATACATGAGGGTGACATGGGGTGTGAAAATGATGTGTTTTATAGACATTCTATTGATGCTAGTGTTAGTTTACTGACTTTTCTTTAATACCATTTCTTCCTCCTCCTCTTCCTCCTTCTTCTTTATAGCCATGAAGCTGATGACTGCTCTCGTAAACGTGGCGCTGAACCTGAGCGTGAACCTGGACAACACACAGCGGCAGCATGACGCAGAGCGGGCCAAGCAGTCTTCCAAGCGGGCCAGCGAGCGCATCGAGTTCCTCATGGCCAAGAGACAGGAGATCATGGAGAACACGGAGGAGATACAGCAGATGATGAATAACATCTTCAAGGGCATCTTTGTCCATAGATACAGGTAATTATGACACACGGAGCAGATTTTACTATCTCTGCCGGATCAGATGCAGGAGGCACGTTTTCAGGTCGTTTGTCTATCCGTCCTTCTTAGATCTCATTATCACAATTTGACAGAGAGAGAGAGAAAAAAAAAAAAAACATTCATGAGATATTCTTGGTGCTTGGATCCATGTAAGTTTGGTGTTGCTGCATTGATCAGACATTGGCAAAATCCCTCATGGTCAAAGGTTACTGTACTTTGATTTTCAAGTGCCATTTTCCACCAGTATGATTTCAGCTAGGATTGTGCACTAGTGATCTTGTAAGGATACTACCAACACTCACTTGCCTGTTAGGACTAGATAAAAGGTGAAAGATCAATGTCAAAGGTCACATAGATTTAGCTTTTAAATGCTGCTGTCTTGCCATAAATTCATCACCTATTCCAATATTGATGTTATTTTGTGTAATGGAGCAATGACTTGGAAATACTTCCCAAGTGCGAAGAGGTCAGTGAACTGTACCTAAGTGTAAATTATCAGTCATTTACTTGAGGCTGATATGCTGATTGTATTAAATGTGGAGACACTCAAGTTGATTGCATGTGGCAGTCAAATTGCTGCCATTTCAATGTAGCTTTAAAAAGGAATCATCGCATAAAGATACAAGAAGGCACAGTAAAGTCATGTTCCAGAGTGTGGTTTTGTTGTTGTTGTTGCTTATATAAACTTACTTTAATGTCAATATTATGTCTTGAGCACAATCTTATGTTTGAAAATCTTGCTCAGTTTTCCAGTTAATGTGATCATTGTGTAGTGATGAAGATGCTTTGAAGTGTAGAGTGATCAACTAATGATCCAATATCACATTTTCGATACCACTTACAGGGACACCCAACCTGAGATCAGAGCCATCTGCATGGGAGAGATTGGGGTGTGGATGAAGAGCTACAGCGAGATGTTTCTCAGTGACAGCTATCTCAAGTATGTGGGGTGGACCCTGCACGACAAGGTATACTCTTTTTCAATGATTGTTATTTTATCAGCTAGATGTCAGATTGTAATTTTCTCAGCTAGATGTCAGATTATTGTTTTGGGGACTGTTGATAATCTAAGGTTTTGAAATAAATGGCGAGATACATAGTGTAGGTACTGCAAACCTGAGGAATAGACAAGACATGCAGTTGAGTGTGTGATTTGCAATTACATGTTAGATGTTATATACTGTTTCTATTAGAGTGTGAAGCTGTATGACATTGGACATATTTGTCATATCTCTTCACCTAATTGGAGACATTATTACCATGTACATGACTGATGCTAGTCCTATCTTATACTACCTCTAAAAATGTCCACCAAAATCTGCACATTGAAAAGGAGGGAAAGCAAGTCCTTCAAAATGGCAAAATTGCATTTATCCTGTGGCTTGTTACACCAGAGAGAATATTGTAAAATCAGAAGTTTTTGTGCGAATGAAACTTTTGCGAATTTCGCGTGGAGCAAAGATTTGCAAAAGTAGAATACATGTGAAAGTTTTTATCTGCACAATGCATTGAATGCCAGTGGCAATTCGTGACAGTTTCATACCATGGAAAAAGGCTGTAAGCTCTAATTCAAAAAAGTTTCTTGCTGCAAATGCTTCGGGTTTTACAATGTTATATCATTTGTTCATCCATGACTCTCAAAGGTTGGTGATGTTCGCAACAAGTGTCTGGTGGCGCTCCATGCCCTCTATGGCAACCCAGAACTGGTCCCCAAACTGGAACTGTTTACGAATCGTTTCAAGGATCGTGTTGTCACCATGACGCTGGACAAGGAGACAGACGTGGCCGTGAATGCCATCAAAGTCGTCACACTCATATTGAAGTGAGTTCTGTTACACTAGTTTGTATGGATCCCCACAAAAGTAAGATGTATTCCACTAAGTCACATGCATAACTGTAGCAACAGGCACTCAAGCTACCATCAAGACATTTCACATTTTACTGTTAATGCTAAGAGAGATTAAAGGTCAGTTTTAGTTTTTAATCATGCATTTTTTCATGCATTTCATGCATTTTTTCATGCATTTTTTCCATGCATTTTTTCAATTGCTAGCATCAAATCATTGTGCATAATTATATTGATTTGTATTCATCACATGAATCCATACAAAATTCTACCTGACTTGCCTTACATAGTCATATACAGTACGAGTTATGCATTTTGTTGATATTGCCAACATTTTCTTCTTTGCAGACAATGGTCCAGTTTTCAAGTGTTCCTCTCATTGAACTGGTTTTTATAGTCAGGTTTTGAATAGATTTTTGTTCTCCGTAGTTATTAGATTTGACATCATATAAATGGACGGTACTTCTGATTTTTGTTAAATCTTACCATTTCAATTTGAACAAATCTAAATGAGTGACCTTTGACCTTCTGTACAGGTACAATGAGGACATATTGTCTGCGGAGGACTGTGAGAATGTCTACCAGCTGGTGTACTCTTCCAGCAGGGCTGTGGCCCAGGCGGCGGGGGAGTTCCTCAACGAGCGCCTCTTCAAGCGAGAGGACCTGGAGAGCGGAAAGGTGAAGAGGACCAAGAGGAGGAACATCAACGCCCCCCTCATCAAAGACCTCGTCCAGTTTTTCATCGAAAGTGAGGTAGGGCGAGGATGCTGTTATCATATTCTAGTCATTTTCTAGAATAGTGGTACTATCTTCTTGAATAAAGATCTTTCTTGTGATCTCTGTATGTAATTTCTTCTTTTAATACTTTGTCTCAATGGACCTGGAGTGGTTGCATATGAAAGTGGCTTTACAACAAAATTATTCCTGCATTATTTAAATAGCTTAATCTGAACACAATATAGGAGGTTTGAGTTAAAAGTGGCTCTCGGACATAAATCCTCTTTGTAATATCTTAATCGAAACATAACACAGGAGGTTTATTTTGACAGAGGCTCTCAGATCAAAATTGATTGAAATTCAGTACCAGTAGTATTATTGTCTGGTCTTTCATGCATTTTGATATGTAATGCATGTATCTCATACTTCTGTGTCTGTGATTATTTTTTTTTTTTTTTTTTTTTTTTTTTTTTTAGCATACATGGTGTGTAGGATATTTATGTGTTTTGCCAGAATGATCCTCAAGGTAAAGGACATGTTTGACATTGTTTAAATACATCGTTATATTTTTCATGATATGAAGATTTGATAATATGAGAAGATGAATTTTTGAATATATGTATAGCGTTGTCGTGTTCATAATTTAGACGATACAGAAATGATGAAAAACGTGAGTAAAATATCCCTTCTCATATGTGTGTTTAATTGATAATTGACTAAAAATGAGATTGAGATTGCGATTCGTCGAATACTGCCACAGTCTGGTGCCACTGCAGTGCATTACCAGTTGACTAGCGTATTATCAAATGCCTTGATGCCAAATGCCATATTAAATATGACTGAACTTGAAATTGTGTGCACAAATCTGGCAGATTTTCAAAAGTTTCGCCGACAAGTCATTCACAGGAGTATACAAAGTCCTTGATTTTCAGAGATTTTGGACTAAAAATGCTTGAAAGAGGAAGAAAATATATGCCAGCCCACATCAGGGTAATGGAATAATGGGCGAATAACCCAGGAGGGACTGAATAGTGATATATGTCATGTCCTTTTTTGTGTGTGTGTACGTGTATAGCTCCATGAACATGCTGCCTACCTGGTTGACTCACTGTGGGATATCAATGAGATGATCCGAGACTGGGACTGCATGACAGAACTCTTACTGGAAGACCCAGGGAGAGGGGAGGAAGGTAACATGAATTTCCTTTCAAAAGTCTTTTCTACTTCCTGTTGTACATAGTGTTCAGAAGAATGGGAATTCACACAGTGATCACTTCAATTTCATTTCATACATTTCAGCACTATGCAGTAATTATTTGATGGGCAGTTCTCAGAAAAGAAGTAGCTGTCCCTAACTGCACATCAAAGGAAAAAGGCTTACACAGAAGTGGCAAGAAATGCATGTATACACCCTAATTAGAAGTAGGAAAATAACTTCAAGCAGTCATCCTGCATTTCACCTTCAAATGTTTTTACTGAAAGAAATAGTACTGCTTGCCTAGAGTTGTACATTCATCTGTTTACTTTCCCCAAGCATCATAATAAACATAGTTTTGAGTTTTTTATAGAGAAATGAATGAACAAAGTTTTCAATAGGTTTATTACAGTAATTATTGCTCCAAGGAATTACATGTAGGTTGATGTGCATGATCATTCGTTGCTTGACCATTTGTGTTTTCATAGCCTTTGATGACCGCCAGGAGACAGCATTGATTGAGATCATGGTCAGCGCCGTAAGGCAAGCAGCCCTTGGACATCCTCCGATTGGGAGAGGTTCTGCCAAGAAGGTGAGAAGCTTTGACAACTATCTACCTTTTATTCCCTCCATGACTTTTATGTTGTATGTGTTCATTAATATCTTTCATTATTCTATTCCTTTGCAAAGATTGCATACAACTGAGTATGGCTTCTCATGGCCATCTGTGTCTACATTGATGTGAATGATGTAATTATTGAGTAACTTTTACATTGTAATTGATGTAATTCAAATATTTCACATGCAGTGTATTTACTCTTGTTTCTCTATTGACTGCTGGGTATGGGAAAACCAAGATATGGAAATTTTAACAGAAAATTTTGTGCGTGTGCTTGTAAGAAGCTGTATGTCTATAGATATTATTCTCACATACAAACTACAAGGATGAATTGAAACCACATCATGTTTCGGTCCAGCCTGAGCTTTGATTTAGCCAGACCTAGATATGAACCAAGACCACATCCAGACAGACTGAGACATTCACATCACTGACTAAGCCTGAGACATTCACATCACTGACTAAGCCTGACCTGATCCCAGACTAAGTATGACCCAGACTAAGACCAATACTCATATCACACCCAGGTAGAGATATTTGTACTGGTGGCTTACGTCTAGATTGGACCCAGCTCAGATGAAGACCGCACTCACACCTTTGCAGCCATGCTGGTAGTAAGGACTGACCCAAACCCATAATCGGCCTGACCCAGACCACATTCAGATGAAGGCATTACATTTGGTTAAGCCTGATCCGGGTCCAGTCTGAGTATCAACATAACCTAAACTAAATGACAGTATGAATGGGGTACCCTAGCTTAATTTCTGAATGTGATTTCCTCAGTGTCCATAATTTTCTGTCACAGAATTTCCTCAATAATTTAGCTCATGAGACAGGGCAATATTGTGTATGCTTTTTGTTTTTGTAGTCGCTTCTGACAAGTAAAGAGAAGAAGGTGGTGCAGGAGGACAAAATGAAGCTCACAGAGCATTTCATCACCAAGCTTCCAGAACTACTTGCCAAGGTATGACCAGTTCATGATGCAAAACGATGGATATATCATTGAGTTGCTTCACAGTTTATGTAATGGCATAAATGGTTTCATGATTGTCTCAGTAAGGATATGATTCATTACCCCACACTTGCATGCTTAATATAGTAATCTGTCAATTGATGCAGGTTGTTGTTGTTGTTGTTTTTTTTTTCATTTTGTGAGAAAGTTATTTTTGGAATATAGTTGAATTCCGACTTCTTTTCAGATCGTGTATGCAGTTTGATTGTTTTGTCATGGCAATGGAAGGCAAGTTAAGTCATCAACCCATCTAATTTGTGCGGTTGTTGCTACTAGAATCATTGTTTTTACTTTTAAGTTTTTAAACTTTTGAATGTATGGTCAGTTTTAGATGAAACCTTTGCACTTTTCGATTGATTTTATTACCTAGCAGCAAATTTTTGATATGATGTGGAATTCACTGTAAGGTCTTTGCCCTATCCTCTCTTAGAGCTCTTTTTATTTGCCATATTCCCACATCTCCCTGCATGCAGTTCAACACTGATTGGGACAAGGTGGCTAATCTCTTGGAGATCCCTCAGCACTTTGATGTCGAGATCTACACCACCAGTCGGCTGGACAAGCACCTGGACTCTTTGCTACGCCAGATGAGGGACATTGTGGAGAAGCATACAGAATCTGAGGTGAGACTATTTTGGGTGGTTCAGTGTTGGTCAGTGGGGTCAAAACTCTCCTTGGGGTACAATGCGTATTTGTTTCAATGTTGTACTCAGTAACTAAAATATTTATGCCATCAGAGTAACATAAATAAAACAAACCATTCACAAACCAGATGTAATCTGAATACCAGAGTAAGCTCTTGTATCCTCCATATATTGAGTTTAGTGATTGTTATCACATCCTTGCGACGTAGGGGTGGCAAAGGTAGTGTCATTTTGTACCATGTACCAGGGCAGCATTTCATAAAACTAGTCAATCACTAACTACTGTTTTAAGCTACTGAAATCCTTGCATCTGATTGGCTGACAGCAGATTTGTCAGTGAAAGGTCACTGACATAACACTATTGATGAAATTCCCCCCCCCCCCTGCCCAGGTGCTGGATGCCTGTGCCAAGACTTATGAGTGTCTGCTAGGGGAGCAATTCAGCACCACGCCCCGGGTGGAGGTAGCTCGGAGTACCCTCCTTGACAGTGTGGCAGAGAAACTCAAGAGGAGCATTGATGCGTACCTCATGGTGAGTGTGGCAGTTTTTTATTGGTTTTATTCCATTTTGTGTATTTACCAATTGACATAAAGTGTTGAAGCTCTCTTCCCTGAGGCCAGAGCACTATTTTGAAGAGGTGTCACCCCCGTGTGCAGTAAACGGTCGATTAAACCTGAAACTAAAACTTTTTATTGTCATGAGAAACCTTCCACACTTTGCATAGTTCAGAGTTGTCTAGTTATTTGTGGGTAAATATAAATTGTGTAGATTAATTTGTAGAGAATTCTGTGTATGCGATATATTTAGTGGGGTTTTATTTTTGTGAATTTAGGGTGCTGTTAACAAATTTGACAACATGCAAAAATATCAACTCAGATCCTGACATGAATGCGATGTGCACGCATATATTTCTCTGTTCTTTACTGTAATTCATGATCGCGAAATTGTTGGAAATTCCAGATTTGCAATAATTAGACTTGCTAAATATATGATGTATACAGTTTATCTTTTCTTGTAAGTACTGATAGTAAGAGGGCTCTCTTGTAAAGCAGTTTTATGTACTGAAGAGACTACCCTGTATAAAGAAGACAGAATAAATAAAAATAAATAAATAAGATTGTCCATGAAATATGAAGCATATACTTTGTTAAGTTGATACTCCTTGCCATGATTTCTGCCTCCATTTTCTCTCACAAACTTGATCCATAACTCATGGCTGTATTTCGTCCTTATATTCTCCAACAGTCACAGAATCCAACAGAAGATGAGATTTATGCTCTCTCATCAAGTATCAGAAGAATTACCTCCTTTTACAGGTATTTGATGATCTTTTTCTCACACTGCATGCTAATATGATATATAAAATGGTTCTTGAAAATATTTCATTTAAAAAAAAGTTATATTTTGCTGATATACAAATAATACACAGGTGAGAGTGCGTTAGTGGAGATGCAGTGCACTCGAGGGTATTTACAATTGTGAAACATGCACGAGGCGAAGCCGAGTGCATGTTGCACTACATTGTAAATACCCGAGAGTGAGTTGCATCTCCACTAACGTCACAAACTTAAACCTGTGTATTATTTGATTTATAAAATGGGTCGAAAACTAACATTCATGTACCTTTATGGGTCAATACCAGTCAGCTACATGTAACACTCGCTCAAAAGTCAGATGTCCGAAGATGTTCGTCCCAAACTTTACGCACGTCGCACTCGGAAATCCCGCCCATAAGTACGTATGAGAGTATACGTACGCCACATGTTATGCACAAGAAATGCCGGCTGGCAGCCCGAACTAGAAGTTGTTTACAAGATTGACAGCGCGTATAGTAGCGCGCGACGCACTTGTAACAACTGATTGAGTGTGCACTGCTAGTGTAAACATTGTGACGGCAGTGACTGAGCAGTTACTTTACGCTTTCTCTGCAATTATGCATGCCGTGCTGTTATGACTTTTCGTTGCACACTTTTTGCACAGCCGTGTGTGTTAGTAAGAAAATCAGGAGTGCACACGTGACTCATTTCAGCGCTTCCAATTGGCTACATTCTTGAACCCATTTTATAATAGAAGGGCGTTACACAAGGAGAAGTTGTAAGAAAGTGTTATGTTGTTTTGTTTATGATTTTGAATTGATGACCACTATGTACAGCAAGGAAGTTGGTAACATACCTTTTGTGTTCGTTTTACATGATTATGAGCTGGACATTTCTTGTGTTTATATCAGCCCTCTTGATGTTAGGACATGCATATTGACACCACGTCTGATAACAAATGTATGATAATCATTTGGTAGAGTGCCATATCTCTGCAAGCTGTGTGTGATATTTGTGTCATATGCAAATGATATTACATTATACACTCATAGTTCCATTCAGTGTGTGTGTCATGCACATTCAAAGTTTAAATACCAAATGTCTTCGGAAATGATAGGTTTGATGTCTTCTCCAGTTATTGTATTCTTTGGCATATATGGGTATAATATGAAGTGGATATTTTTGTGTGAGTAATTTTTTGCACTTGGTTGGGTAAAATGAATTTTGCATGTTCTTAATTCCATGGAATCAGGACATTGATTACTGGAACATATGGCATGCAAAAATATTCACATGCTCACATTTATGTTGTAGCTTCTGATTGTGTGAAATGTGCAAAAATTTCCACAACACGAATATTTCCACTTTTGCAATAATCAGAAATAAAATTCATGGAGGCTTGTGTGATCTTCAAATTGACAAGATTTATTCATTTTTTTTTTCTTGTTCATTTTGTCCTGTTTTGCCCTTCCATAGCTGCCATGACCTGACCCCATGGGAGTTGTATGACTCCCTGTTCAGCCTGGTCAAGCGGTGCAGTGACCGTGGGACAGCCCCAGACCAGATCTTTACTCACGCCATTGCCTGCTGCCACTATGGCATCATGTGGAACATGTCCAAGCTGGACAACCTGAATCCAGAAATGGTGAGATTGAGAAGGATGTTCAGTTACCCCTTCTCCCCTCAACCCCCCCATTTTAGAATTTATTATCCCCCTGACTAGTGAAAATATCATGTAATTTATTGTTCAAGAAGTATTTAAAGTCCCATTCATTTCAGGAATGTTATATGATATTTCACACTTGTTAGTTTTGTCTGTTTGTGTAATGTAACTTTACTATGTCCGATATATTGTTTTATATGGGTAAAAGTTTTTGTACCCTTGGAAAAGGTGGTATACAAATGGCACAATGTAATGCATTCTTAGTATCTCTTCATCCAGTTATCTCTTTACATCTTTTCATTCAATATATATCTCTCAAACTTTTTTTCTCCCACGCCTTCTGGTGGCCAGTCCGACATGAGGAAGATCAGGAAACAGTGCAGCGAGCTGATCAAGACCTGTTCCTCCCTCCTCATCGATGGCAGCGAGCAGATCAGGGAGGACGCCTTCACCACTATCTGCGACCTGATGGTGGTCTTCAGCCGCCAACTGGCCATACAGAGCGCCCTCACGCCGCTGGTTTACGAGGCCAACCTCAACCTGCAGACGCAGCTGTCGGACTTTGTGCAGGAGCATGTCTTCGTAGAAGAAGATGATGAAGGTGAGAGAGAAGAACAGAGCTCCCCAGTGTGATTTTCACCTCAAAATCAAAGTTTTGTTCTTTACATAATTTGACAGAGTTTTGAAAGCTCGTTCATATGTTGAGATCATAATTTTTTTTGTGATTTTTCACACCAGCAAGGATTAGGGCCCTTCTGCTGGGCAGGCAACGAGAGAATAAGATGTTTAATAATCTGCTGATTTTGAGTTCTAACATTCTTCTCCAGTGTGAAATCTGGTTTAAAAGTGTAGCAATGCTTAATATGTGTTTTCATTCAAACTACTGCATATGGCATAGTGTTATGAGGTTTCTATTTTCTCGAAACTTGTGAGTTGGATGCTATTTATGAATTTAATAATGTGTGAAAATTTCAACTGTGACCCTAACATAAATGTAACATGCACACATACATGCGCTGGTATGCAATACACAGTACATGAACAAGTTGCTTGATAATACATTTTAGCAGACCTTGGTGCTGGCACACATAGTGTGTGAATGGATGCACGCACTTCCCACTTTATCTTACTCCATCATAGCAAATTCATCCACTCACAATATTATCAGGAAGTCCCAATTCCTGAAAAATTAGGCTCGCT